>VMKM01001429.1:0-141634 GCA_008360985.2 Macquaria ambigua
ATAAAGACAGGAGAGCTCTGACGGCCAATTCAACCATCTTTCCTGCTTATTTTATTTTTTCTCTCTTCTCATTCGGTTTCTCTCTGCTCCTCACCTTGGTCGTCTGTCTCACTCGTTATGTCTCTCTGTCTCTGTCTTTCACAACGATTTTGTCTGTCTCTTCCTGTCTCTGCTGTGTTATGGGACATTTTCTTACCTGTTTTTCTGTACTCGCCTTTCTCTTGATCTATGTCTTTCTGTCTGTCTCACATACACAACTATTTACCATACATTGACACAGGAAATGAGGGGACAGCATGCAGAATTTGCTTTTTAGACTCTCACTTGCTTTTTTTGTACATTCGTCCTCACTCTTTGTTTTCCTTGCTTGTGTCTATCTTAGTTTTTATTTTATTTTGCTTTTACCACCCTCCCCTTTTAGCTGCCGTTCTCTCTCCTTATTTCTCCCCATTTATTTCCTCCCTCTGTCTGTCACTGTCTCCTCTCTCCAGCTCATGCTGAGTTTGCCTCCAGCCCTCCGTGCCTCTCTCTCCTTCTCAGCCTGTTTTTCTCTCCTCTCTCCTTCGATCTGTTTATTCTCTGCTTGTTTTTCTGGCCTCCACAGCTCCCTCCCTCCCCAGCCCTACCCTAACACCACCACCTCTCCTCATCCTCCTTATTTCTACCCCTTTCTACCCGCTGTCCTTCCTCTCTGCTTTATCATTCAGTCATTCACCCTTTCCTTCCTCTTCTTTTTATCCCTCTCCCCACCCATACCTGGACAGCAGTATATCCTTCTCTCGCACTGTTTTTTTCCCCCCCAAACTTCACAACGTTTGTATTTTTCTAACTCCTGCTGTCACCAAGTCTTTTTCTTATTTTTTCTGTTCTTTGTATTGTATTGTTATTATCGTATTACTATGTAAAGAGCACAATGATGAGAAAGCACATCTGTTTTATTCCTGGGGCTCCCTATCAGAGTGGTATCATATAGACAGTTTTCCGAAATGCACACACACACACACACACACAGGGAGTAGAAAAAAAACCAGAATGAAAGAAAGCACAAGGATTTTCTTTTTCCACAAAAGATACATGGAAATGGAAACCTCTGGAAATGTTTTCATTACATATTAAATCACATATTTTCATGTGAGTGTAGGTACTCAGCAATCATCTAATAAGACTTTTTGCACTAACGCAACACATCTGGCCTATAGTGCGTGGTATATTTTGATGTTTAACCCTCTAGGCCCCAGTAGAATTATAGAATGTTGCTGCAGTTCACTGAGAACCCTCACTTTAATGAGCATTTTCCCACTCAATCTAAACAGCTCTATCTCAAAAACAGAAAGAAATTGACAGTCACAAGTTCTTTTCATTTTAAAAAACACAACTTCCTCTTTAATTTGATACCAAATATGTGGCATGTGTAGCTTTTTAGACCAAGTTTGATTCAACACATTTAACAAAACACCAGACCAAACAAATACCACTAAAACTTTAGTAAATAGCTGTTTATCCTATCTTCCTCACACACATAAAACACTTCTTTTTTCTTTGGAAGAAACTTTATTATCAAAACTGTCACTAGCAAACTGTAGACACAGTTACAAAGAGTAAAATCTCAAACTGAGTCAACATTCAGTCTGACAACAAAACAGATCCTTCACTGGATAACTTTGGGCTTTCAAAATAAAAGAGAAATGTCCCACACTTCAACCCACACAGCAATATTATGAGCAACAACCAACAGTAATGTGGTAGTAGGTAGTGTCTTTGGCAACTTATATGAGGATAAATTGCCAAATCCATATGTGGAAAAGTCGCTGCGACGCAGTCAGTCCTCCCTACCGACTCTTCGGCGCACTGCCCCCTGGAAAACAGCGTCCATCTCTGGCAGTGAGAGCCGGTTAGGTCCCGCTGTTTAGTGACGGTGATTATGTGATGTGATTTCGAGCCAAAAACTTAAACACACAATGTCTTCGTCACTTTGCACGGTGGATCAGAACCTCTCTCACAACACAATCTTAAGGCATCCATGAGATTATAAAGACGGGGATGCTTAGTCGGAAGAGTGGAAACCGAAACCGGGTGGAAACCCGCGAAAAAAAACAGATCTCAACGTTATTATGTATATTTCCGGTTCTGGTAATTGATGACAATGTATCTGCAATACAAAGCTCAGGACTTTATTTTCTGTGTTTTGACACACTGGAAAGGATTTAAAAATGATGGGCGCTACAGTGAAATGTAGAACGGGTGCACTGCTGCTTAAAAATGGAAATGCGAGAACAAGTGTGGCATACAAATTCACCTCTAAAAAAGTAATTTTGCTGGTTTCCAGCAAGTTGCTTTATTTCTAACTGCTGAAAATGGCCACATATAAGCTAACATGACACTGAGGGTGTGTGTTTCACCCCTGCTCCGCATGCATCCTCCATTGTATGTTCAGTAAAAGGGAAACCCATCTGTTGATGGATGAACTGCATCCATTTTCTATACATACTTCTCCTGTGCTGGAGGCTGTATGATACACCTTGGACAGGTCACCAGTCTATCACAGAGCTAACACACATACAGTTCAGACAAGCAGACACATGCGCACTCATGTGACCTAAATCATGTCTATTTTGAGGTCAATGACAGACACAAGTCAGAGAACGCTTACTCTGTTGTATCAAAGCTCAAGAGCAAGAAATGACCTGCCATATGTAAATTGATGTCCAGTGGTTAACAATTCATGTTGCTACCTTCCTTTGTCTGCACACCAATAGAATGTCAAAACCTCTATTCTTCCTGTGTATTGTAGGAGGGAACATGAGGTTTGATGTATTTCAATAAAAACACATCACATACAGGGTTCTTGGGACTTGACATGTTCCCTGCCTGCAGTGTCATCTGTTTTGTTTTCAGCACTGCTCCACTGTACTGGGACATAGAGTACATGTATGTGCTGATGTAAGCTGCAGGTATTATGGAGGCAATAGCATTAAAGCACAGGTCTACCTTTAACACACAAAGGACATAACACCCGTGTCAAGTCAAGTTAAACTGTGACATGTTTTTCACACAGTATGTTGAAAATAACGTACGAAAATAAAGATATCAACAACAAGAAATGATAAATAGTTGTGTGCATTTAAAGGTATTGTATATAACTTTTCATAACATTTTACACTTTACATTGCCTGTGTGTGAACAGACAACAGAAAATGAGACCTTTCCCGACTTTCTCGGTTGCCTATAACAGCCTGTGGACTGATTTCTATGTAGAGGACTCGTGTCGGATTTTGTGACGTAATTCGCGCTCCTGAGTGCCTGACCTCTCTTCAGCTACAGTTCAGAGTTCAGCTCCCCAACAGCCGAAATAAAAACAAAAGAAGAAGAAGCTCCTCACAATAGCTAACATTACATTAGAAATTGAGTCTGCTAATGTCAACAAACGACCAGGTAAGCTAACATTACTGCAAAGCATGTGAAATATATTGTGATTTTAGCTGGGCAATGTAAGCTAATGTTAGATTATTTGCTAAGGCGGCATGGATGTATAAGACCTTCTAATACATCCGTGTAACACGGACGAACTGCTAGCTAGCTAACATAGCAAAATACTGTCTAGAGTTGATAACGTCAGCTAATTCATCCAGACTCTCTTAGCTTGCTTGCTCGCTAACGTTATCTCTATCAAAATAACGTCCTATCTGATCTATCACAAGGAGCTGCTGTGTTTGATTATGATTCATAGAGAAGTCAGGCCTACAAATCATGCCCTGTAATGGCAAGATGCATTTATCTCCAATACTGTTTGTTACCTCTTATGCTCAATCTCCTACTCTTTGGATTATATGCCACTGTAAAGTCATTTCATTTCATTGAATATCATCAGCCTGATTTTTTTCCCTGCCAAAATGACACCCATGCTTATACTTTATACATTTCTGCTGATGTATACCCATGTAATGAATTTACCTACTGGTTGACTTGTCAGTTGTGTAGGTTCTAATTCTTGCCTTTTTCTTTCTCTCTCTCCATAAAGGACATGACCTCAGCTACATGAGCAATGACAACAATGGGATCAAGAAAAGAGAGAAGTTACCTTTTGAAAAACTTGTAAGAAGAAAACAAATTAATATATGACATTGTGTCTTAAAAGTGTCTTTAAAAATAAAAATGTGTACTTCTATAAAATAAATGAGCTTGTATAAAAAATAAAATGTAGTTTTTCTTTGAGGTAATGAACTCACATGCAGGGATAATGAACACAGTTTTTAATTTCACCTAAATGGTGCTTCCTTGTAGCCAACATAGTTGCTAAAGGGGTCAGGGTATTTGTCTCTAATCTGCCACCCAGTTCCTGGTTCCCAGACATCCCAGATGATGTCCAGAAAAACCCCTGGCAGATGGGTGACAACCGTCTGCTTTCTTCCAGTAGAGCTGCATAATCTTCAGAACTTGAATCCTGAAATGAAAGAAAATGTATAAAATGGGTAGTTTTATTGTGATGCCTTCCATATTTGAGGATGCTGATTGACAGTAACGGTGAAATACTCAATGGTAAGCTGTAATGATAAAGCAAGGTAAACTACAATGATGCACAAATTGATGAATACATAGGATATGTTGCCAAAAACGTCTGTTCTTTACTTTATGTGCAGTCCAACATTAGTCATCCCACTCCTACCATCTGTTTATAACTGACGTTAGTTTAGTATTATCGTTGTCTAAACCCACTGCCAGACCCCTTCAGTACAGTAACGTTAGTTGACAATAAAAAAGTCTCATCTATTATGCTGAAACATTAGTGCATCGATTCAGCTATCACATCAATAATGAACGTCTAGTTCACTAACCGTTAGCGTTATCATCCAGCAAATTTAGCTATACTGACATTGCTGAGCCTCTTGGTGAAAGCTAGACAAATGGCGACTGATAAAGCTGGCTAGCTAACATTAGCTAACGCTGAAGTGTCATAAATGCAGTCAGTGTATCATGCAACGAGAATGGATTTGTTCAAAGTCACTAGCCTTTATTGTGTAACCTATCAAGCTGATAACGATATTGCTCTTTATAAATCCAATTTAAAAAAAACGTTAGTCAAACTATAATGACAGTGTAACTTCACTTACCTCATCTATCCACATGATGCCGTCGATCACGTTCAGTCTACTGTAAGTCATGTCACTGTTTTGGCCGATGCCCAGGATGCTCACTTGCGCCTACTGTGTGCGAGCACGAGAACGAGCAACAACGCTGACTACTATTGTCTTAACGGCCACCGGTGTCACCAAAAACAACGCCTTTCTGAAAACTACACACAGCACCTTTAAAGGTACAATTAGTAATATTTGAACGCGTCGTTGCAGAATATGATTTTGGTTTGTACTTGTTCATCAGCATCAGTCACTCCGCTATAAGCTCTATGACTGCTGAGATTTCAAGCTTTCAACATACACCTAAGCATTTCCACTTTTGGAAAACGAAACAAGATGAAATGCGTATTTGTTGTCAGTCGCATAGCAACAAGGCTTAAACCACTTCAATGCTGAGCACATCCAGTAGATTCCCCATGTCAAAAATCTCAAGTTCCATTTGAAGGCTGCAAAAGTCTGCGGTAGTGAGAGCAGCTCCAGGTGTGGTTCACTAATTACCACAGAGGGTCAAACACCTGTAGGTGCCAGCCCTTGAGGACTGGAGCTCAACACCCTCCTCCCAGCAGGCTGAGGTATCGTCACAGCAGTATTAATGATGGAATAAACTTTGGCCTCAACAAATACATTAAACCACCACTTCCCCTACAAACACACACTCTGCACCTCTCCTCTTGTTCCTTCTCTCTGTCTCTGTCAGTGTTAAGTGCTCCCTGTGACTCCAGCTAATAGTGTTCTGGTTCTTCTCGCGTCTCCATAAACACACAAACACACCTACAGTAAACACACTCACTAAACACTGTGTTATACATTTGTACTATGTTGTCAGCCAGGACCAAAGCTGAGTAGCAGGTTGGGGGGGTTACAATGATAAGTGTGTTTCATTTAAAGTCTTATTGATCAGCACAGCTAATTATACCCATTTGTTAACCTGTGTGTGTGTCAGCTTCAGTCTGTATGTGATGTCTGAGGCGGGGGGCTATTTTGATGGTGTGACACTGAAATTAGTAATTGTGGACTAACTGTGTACTCATCTTTGAGGTAGTGCTTTCTCATCCTCACTGTTCATCTCTAATGTTTGTGCTCAGTCAGCACAAGCATCCCATTCAAACTGTGGCTGACCACACTAACTGTAAAGAATTGAATCCTGGTTTTACCATGCAAAACATCACATTGTGAAGATATACAGTATTTAAAGCTGAGACCAAGTTTTGAGTTGACTAAGAACATTAATAATAACAATGACAATAATAATAATAATAATAATAATAATAATAATAATAATAATAATAATAATAATAAAAACAGTGCAACACGATGTCTGAGTCCAATACGATATTGATATTTAAGATTTAGAGTTAAAAAATCTGATTACAATATCGGCAGATACTTTTTTCTTTTTAAATAAACGCATAACAAACACTAATTTTTGCAGTTGAAAAATAAACTTGTCTCTCTGGTGGACAAACAACACTGTTTCTAAATTACCTCAAACATATCTTTGGCATTTCCGCACAGAGTTTCTTGTTACTTAAAGGCTGACCAATATTGATTGATTATCTGCAATAAGTTAATATCGATCGATGTTGGACCAGCCAACTTATCGGTCGGACTCAAATACAGAGTTACAGTGTTAAAAAAACATCAAAAACATCTAACAAACATCCAAAAAGAAAAAAAAAAGAAAGAAAAGCAGTTATACAACACAGCATAACAAATCTTTCTCTAACTTTCCTCATTAGATCTACCTGATGACATACTTATAGTTTGTTAGTTCGTACAGTAGGAGTCTGGTTCCAGACCTCTCAATCACTGCCTACATCTCACATATTTTCAGCGATTCGAATGGGTCTGGTGTTGTGCTCATTTCCTGTTGGAAAAACAACCGAGCCACTTAGAACTTTGCTTGTGAGATTTAGAATGGGGCTGTAAAGCCCCATTCTAAATCTATTTACAGAAATAACATTTCTTCGATCGACATGACAAACGAAATGGCAGCAGCTGTCAAAAACAGAAACATGAATCAAACCAGGTAGCAAAGCGTCATCACCAATTTTAATGTTTTTAAACGTTTCTGTAAGGTCCCCAAAGCATTACTTCGACTTTTCTTTATGTTGTTACAGGCAAATTGACTCATTGCTGCAACGTATGATGGAGGGATGAACACATACACAGAGATATGTCAGACATACATCATTTCATACATTTAAAATACTGCAGCTCTTACTCGTTACTTTATACACCATGTAAGAGCATGCTTGCTTTAAGCAATGTTTACAGTGTCTTTAAAACTTTCCCTTTGATGGCACCCCTCTGGTTCAAGGTAGCATTGATGGGTTGCCATGGTTTTGGTAGTGAACACAGCCAATCCTCATCACTGCTCCCTCTGTTTCACCTCTAATTTATCTTTCTCTCTTCTCTTTCTGCTTTTCTCTGTAAAGGCATAAGAGTGGGAGAAAGCCAAGGTCTGTGGAGAAAGAAACGAGTGAGAGGGACTATTTACACAAAGTTATTCAACGCAAAAGACCGACGAGGTGAATTGTTCACACACAGACACATACAATAAAAAAAACACAGTTCTTGTCTGTTAGAATGTACATAAAAAAACATGGTTTCCAAAGCTGAGATATTGAGATGAGAAAAACTTTCATCAGGTTTTTAGGGCCCAGTTATTCACAGATTTAATAGGATCAGTTGATCCAATACCAATAACCCACTAGTTCCTGTTCTTAAACATTTTAACAGGAAGCTACTTTATAAGAGAATGAGCAAAAACTATATTATCTCATGTCTAATTAGCCATGGCATCTTCCATTTAGCTGTAAGTAAGCTTCTTAGTTAATTGTGTTTCTGATGTAAATATTGCTACACTCCTGCTATGCAGGAGGTCTGTAAATGTGTGAGGATTTGTAAATATTTGTAACAATCTTAACTGAGACTGCCAGTGCGGCACTTCCTCCAAGGCAACAAACTCAATCCCACAAGCTCTAGCATTAGAATTCTTCATTTTATCGATGTTCAAGCTTAGGGTTAAAATTGCATTTGGTGTGAAGATCTGCCAGTCCCAGTGAATCCAAGTAGTCTTCTACTAAATCTAACTACACATATAAAGGTCTGTCTACATGAAACATTTACAGTTTTAGATTGTAGCTTGGTAAGAGCAGCCATTGGGTTCTTGATCACATCCCTGATTATGGCTTCCGCAGTTAGTAAGTGTTGAAATGTACACACCCCTAGTCTGAGATAGAGGATATAACACACACAGCATAATAAGACACTGTATGCAAATTAAAAGCAGTGTGATGTATAAGCTACTAGATGCACCTTTTGGCAGAGTCTCTATTAGATGATGTTGGTAGAAAAAGTGTTAACCAAACAGGCTCTTTTGGCAGGAAAGTACAACATATTCTGTTTTTGTCAGGTCTGGAACTTTAGGCGTGTTACATTCAGTGTTTGGCTGGGGCAGTTGTCTGTGTCCTTTGGTCTAAGAAATTGGCAGAAGATGGTGTTTTGGCAGAAGAAAAGAGGGGAAGAGTACGGGTGGATGACAAGGAAAAGGATCTTGTTGCCAGGTATGTAGAAGAGGGGGGAGACAAGGATTTTTGGCAAGTTTGTAAAGAGGGAGGTAGAGGAAGACGATGAGGGTCTTTTAGCCAATTCTGTAGTGGGGTCTCCCTTTGGGATGGCAAGTTGATGGATGGAGCTTGTTTCTTCTCAAGAGGAGATTAATGAGGAGAGGTCAAACTGTGTGAGGCGTTAATGCTCACATATATGCACATATTGAAAACACATGAAGTTGGACGCACAAATGCACACATGGATTACATTCAGACAAACACAAGAAAAATATCTGCAGACTCAAGGGGGCAGCACACACCGTTTGAAAGAGATAGACATCTCACAGTGTCCTGACCTTCATCAAGAAAGCTTTGCCCAGCTTCAGTCACCATTTTGTTTTGCTTCTGTTAGCAATTGTAAGAGGTTACCACAAGAAATGAAAAATTGGTCAACAAAGGTATCAATGTTTCAAGTATCCACAAATGTGGGACAGTAGACTGAGATCAGCTGAGACCTTGAATCTACCAGACTGACCTGCATGTTTCCATCAGCTGCTGGTCTTAAAGCTGAACGTGGATGGCAGTGGGGAAGAATACTTAAGCAGTGGTTGCATTGACCATAAGGAACGTGCTTGATATAGTCTTCGTCATTGAACTTTGAGGGCATCTCATACATACACTCTGTGAGGTTTTAAGACCCCCCTTTCTTAGGTTAATCTGCCAAGTTTTGGGTTGAACAACCTTGAATTCTTTTGGACATGTATTCAACATAGTGCTGTTAAGGATTGTTGTCTACACCTTCCGAAAGCAGCACGTCAGCAGCGCAGCTTCAGTCCTTCGTCAGTGTCTACAGTGGATGGTCACAGTACTGCTGTGCAGTAGGAGCGTTTCGACAGCACTCATATCCCAATTCAAAATCAATGTAGTTGTGTACATAAATTGGAAGAAAATAGGGTTACATTACATTTCAGTTGCTTAAAGCACAACTGAAACGTGAGCTGTTATGGGGGCAGAATGATCTACTGTACTGATTAATTCTTGTCAAATGGTGAGGTTGGAGCAAACTGCTTGTTCCATGGGTTTCTGTTACCCGTTCTTGTTGAAATGATTTTTGTAATTAAACATAGAAAGACACATTAAGAAATATATTTTAGAGTTCCTATACACATAATTGAAATTGTGTGGTACACATAAATATGGTAGAAATAAGGGAATATAAAACCTAAGTAGCAGACAGGTGTGATGGATGAGAGGGTGATCTGGCTAGTTCAACAGGATCATGGCACAGGGAAAGAAACTCATCTGGTGGTGTAATGATTTGGTCCTGCCAGATTGGCACCATTTGACTTACAGACCTTCTACAAGTGGTGGAATCAAAGAACATCAAAGAATCACTGACCCTTTCTGACAACTGTTAATGACCTGCAGATTTTTCTGCAGATTGGGCAAAAACAGCAAGGAGATGGAGGTTACTTTTGATTCTATTTTGGCTTTATGGAAAAGAACTGGCACTTTACTAGAGAGGATGACCTTCTTTTGTGGTCCTGGGATGTGGTAGTTCCAAGGATTTTGAATGGCTTAACCCCACTGATTTTTGAGCCATTTATGTCATTGGGTGGGTGTGGTGATGGTTGCTTCTTGAAGACTATTGTTGGTGCAGGTTAAAAGGAGAGGTCAGGTCCATATAACTCCATCATCACACTGCTGAGTTTATTGGTGTCCAACAGATAAACTTGTTCGTGGAGAGGGTTAACATCTAAAATGCATTGTGGGGGGTTCCATTTCTCACAGTTTCTACTTCCTTAGCACCTCATGAAACTAGCTTATAAACACAAACACTGTAGCTGTAACACTGCACGTGGCACAAGTGTCAAAATTGCAAAAAGTATTACTTTTCTTGCCTGCAGATAGCACACAAGATAATTGTTTCTCGTTGTTGCGAACAAATTCAATACAGAACTCTAAAGGTGTGTTCACACATTTTCCAGTGTTAGATACTTGGGGTCTACCATATAAACACTGTCATTATCTTTGGGTAAAATCTTCCATAAGTAGGGAAACAATTAGTTTGCAAGGAAATATACTTTCCAGGTTGATATGCTGGTGAATTTCTGTGGTAAATAAAAGCGTTTACAGTTGATGAGATGCTGATCCTTTTATGAATACTAAATTGAAAAAGCCAGGCATTGGCGCAAGAAACCTCTCTGCTAACATTTTCCCGGCCTCTGCATTCTCATACTCACTGTGTTGTAGCACATCGTGGAAAAAGCAGGCTACATCCTCCTTGTGTTCATACGGAAGACCTGATTACCATAAAAAGACATCTTCAAAAAGATATGAAGGTGATGAAAAATGCTTACCCACTTCCTGTCTCTATGTCTCAACAGCTCTGTCTCTTTCTATTGCCTGTCTTTTCTTTCTGATGTCCTTTTCCTGTTTTGCCTAGGTCAAGGTTTATGAAAGGTGGAACATCTGTTGTCTCATCAAAACTGCGTTCTCTCTAGCCAACTGCATATTTTTCTGTCTTATTTTCCTCGCCCTTTCAAACAGAAACATTCTTTCTTGAAGGAGGAGAGCGTAATGAAAACACGCCTCTCTAACTGACCTTGAGGATGAAAGACTGCAGCATACCACGGAGTTCTTTTGTGGGGATAAAATTCAATTCAGCTCAATTCAATATTTAGTTAGGCGCAGTTTAATTTAAGGCTTTCTTGACGTGGATAGTACAAACCTTACCAAGGAGACATAAAGACCAATGAAATAAGTATGGATGATGACTTGTGAAGAGATGAAAACATGCACCAATGCTCACATCAAAGGAATTGCTATGCATTTCAACCTTTAAGAATCTTACAAATTCTGTTTATTATACTTTTTATCATCAGAGGATAGGGATAGCCGACCAATAGGAGGTCATTCCTCTATCAAAGTCATTGGGAGTCTTTTTACACCAATATCCTGCTGTCATTTTGGATTCTCACTGAAATATACTGTACAAGAAGTACAACAATTCAGGTTTCAATTCAAGCTCTTATTTCCATTATAAGAAAGCCACTAAGAGTGAGTTTATTCCAGTGTCTGGTTACTTAAGTAGTTAAGGTACTTAAATTCTATCATCTATACAACAACCTTCATAAAAAGCTTAGTTAGATTTCAATGCATACTGATGACATTGTAGCAGTTTGAAAAACAATAATAGCTAATGATAAGCTCATTAGAGTAAGTTTAGCTGTTCTTTTTTTTAAACTTTCATTTAAAAGAAATCTTTGTATATTTGTAGGGCTGCCCCCGACCAAAGATTTTCCTAGTTAGTTCAAGCCATTAGTCAACTAGTCGTTGCACATTATATTAATTTAATTATTTAAATATATATTCCAAGCACGTATGAAGCGAGCCACCTGTTAACGGTGATGCTAACAGCAAAAGCGGAAATGATTCTGAATGTGTCAGAAACACCAGCAAGGAGAGTGAACATTTTGTTAATTTATTTCAACACAGAATAACATCGTCCCTCCCCTGTCTCCCTCAACTTTACCCTGGCTAGCACCAAAGATAGTCTAGCATGATTAATGAAACCTTCCCTGATACTTAGCCTACGGCTAGGTCTAACAGATGATATCCACAATCTTCAACAACATTCAACATTACCTTAAAAACATAAAACACTTCAGTTTTGTCTTTTTTACTTACCAAGCGAAAAATCTGTTTTTCTACTGTAACTCTGGCAAAACTGATCAGATCGGGCTAATTTTCGACTGCAAACTTAACATCAGGGTGTACTTCAGGTGGACTTCACGGCAGCTGTGTCTCAATTCGGGGGCTGCATGCTTCAAAGGCTGCATTTGAAGTGTGATCTTATAATACATCCATGATTCGAAGTGGCACGACAAGGCTGTCCCATGTTCCTGACTCCGTGTTGCAACCGTCCTCCTGATACTTTCGTCCCGGCCCTAACAACAAGGCGCAGCTCCTGAATGGAGTTTGAGGTTGTTGTTTTTTTCCTGCGACTAATAGATCAATGAAAACTTGCTTGACTAAGACTCTTTTCATCGACAACGTTTTGGTCGACTATTTAGGGGTAGCCCAAATATACAATTTGTAAATTGTTGCATTATGACACCACGGATATGCAAATTAACACGTGACGTAATCTGGCAACATCTTGGGACTTTTCGAGCAAGCTTTAGTCAGTTTACACTGAAAAATAGTTTTAGATCTTTTCCTTAAAATGTTCAGTTGTTATATTTAGGATGTTCACTGCTGTTTTGTACAGTGAGAAAAAGAATAATCTTCTGCTGTACAGGGAACACACCGTCTGCCTCAAACACACACACACACACACCCACACACCCACACACACACAGTAGTCTCTGTTACCGCAGGTGTTAGGGCTTTGACAGAATTATACTATCAATTCCAGGAGCGCTCATCGATACTGAATTGGGTGGATGTGTATACGTGTGTGATAGAGAGAGAGATTAACCCCTCGTCTCCTTCATTCACTGTTTCTCTGTCTTTTCATCCATCTCCATCTCGCTTGGGCCGCTGCAGTTGATTCTTTTAATGGGAAATTCAAACAGACCACCTCTCCTCTCTGCCTTTCTCTGTCTCATTTCCCACCCTGCCTCCTATTCTTCTGTCCTCTCTCTCTGTATCTCTCTTTCTGCCTCCCCCCTTCTCACCTGCCAAAATATCACAAAGCGTTTTTCTCCTCTCTGTTTTGCTGTCTGTGTTATTGATCAATGCGATGGAAAGGCCAGAGAGAGAGGGAGGGAGAGAGACAGAGAGAAAGGGATGAAGGGAGACGGAAAGCAGCAATAGAGAGGAGGGGAAAGAACGAGAGGGGAAGTAGATCTTTTTCTCAGTCTTTCTACCTTCATTCATTCTATCCATTCCTTCCCCACCTCCCTCCCTGTCTTTTCTCTTTCACTGTCCCTCTCAGGTTCGTAGGCCAAATGCCCCTTAGAGAAGGAAAGTGCTAAACCAACATACTGTATGTCAGTCGTCCCATCAGCAGTCACTCTGCTGGAGAGAGAGAGAGGACGCAAAAGAAAAGAGAAAATAGGAGAGAGGAAGAACAAAGGATCCAAGAAACACAATAGACAGCAAGAAAGAGAAGAAATGAAAGAAAAACGCAACACAAAACAGATGCAAGAGATGTATTATGAGCATGGCAGAGTTGAAGAACAGGAAATATACGAGAGGAGACGAGGTAAATAAAAAAACTGAAGAATGAGGGGAGGATAGGATAATTTAATATTTTTATAAATATAAAAAAATATTTAATATTTTGTATCGTAAAAAAGAAAAAAAGAAGAGAGAAATGAACAACAATTTAATCCTGGCTCAAAGCTCAGAAAAGGGCACAGACAGGTTGTTGTGATGCATGTACGTTTGGTCATCGTTTCTATCGGTTGTAATACTCACCAAGTTAATTGCTGAGATTTCGGAAAGTGGTGACATTGCTAAAAATAAAGGGCAAAAAACATGAGCAGTCAAGATATGATCATACTGGTTTTAAAGGACTAGTTTGACGTTTTGGTAAATATGCTTGTTTGTTTTCTTAGTGTTAGATGAGAATATTGATACCACTCTTATATCTGTCCATTCAATATGAAGCTGGAGTCAGAAGCCGGTTAGTTTAGCTTAGCACAAAGACTGGAAACAGGGAAACAGCACTTGTCATTTTTACACACAAACTCATCAACTGATTCGGACCAGAGCAAACCAACCACAGGTGTGAAAACGCTGTAAGCCAAACTTATTTGGAAGGGAAAACAAGGGCAGACAGTCAATTTATTACCCAAACTGTACGTTATAAACCTTCATCACGGTTTACAGACTCACTTTCTGGTTCAACTTATCGTACCAACCGTAGTTGTGCGAACACAGTTTTTTTTTGCATATATGGTTTATTACCATCTCACTTTTGATTTTACCTCAAAATAAAGTGGTGTAGATAATTTGGATACATCTTTTGGCTTGTTTACAACATATCTGGCTGCCTGAAAGCTCATTTCTTCTGTGTTGCTGCGTTCCAACATCTCAGAATAACTTGTGAGTTTAATGGTATCACAAATGATAGCACAGATGGGTTAACCTATGAAAATAAAATTGTGATAAATTGGAGTTCTCATTTAACTTGTCTGTAAGTATTCTTATATTGTATGCATGAATTTAAAAAAATCTATATAATTGCTGCCTTTCTGTAATTTTGACACTCACCTTTATAGTATGACCTGCATCATTGGCGTCGTTGCACCTGCGGAGACATTTCTAAAAACATTTCTGAAACAGAAGTCATAAAATAATGCTGGCTGTGATATAACAAATGAGATAATTTATGCACTTCATTACAAAAAAACAGTTAATATCTAAACGTTCCTGGTACGTTGTACACCGTTATAACAGTATTTTTCCAAACCAGAGACAAGAGTTTACTTATCTTGGTTGTTGTAAAAGGATGAAGGGATGATAGTACTGTACTTGAGTATCCCAAATATTTAAGTTGCACTTGGCAGTGTTGCAGCGTGGCAGCCAAATGGAGGAAAGATATCTGTTATCATTGTGAAAGAAATCTTCTAATGTAGCACTTCAGGAAACCACACGCTCATTTTTACATTGGCTAGTGGAGGGAAAGTACAGAATTTGATGTGCAGTCACATCTAAGTTTTGGTTTGTGTCTTACAGCGTATGGAAAACATTTCCTGCCAGTGTCCAAACCTGCCACCAAAAGAATAATAATAGTAATTTGGGCAAACAGCGCAATTAGGGGGGATGTCAGGGGAATATGAAACTGTATTCTGACAAGAGAGGCATTTTACATAACATTTCAATATTTAAGGGAAAACTACATGTAAACCCAGCCACCTCAGATAGATAGATGAGAAAAGACAGGCAGTGAGTCATACCAGTTAGTCATCTAGCCTTGTGGTTTCCCTAACAAACATCAAAATGACCCGACTGACCAATCAGCTTAGTGACATTAGCAGTGATTAACCAGCAGCCCACTACCAGGCTACACCAGCAGCGCTGTAGATGAGGATGCATGTGTGTACGGTATGTGTGACGGGTAGATGTCTTTTTTCTCTCTGTAGCTTCACAGACTTCTCATATATCACATGTCATAGTATGTGTGTGCGTGGGTGGTTAAGCAGGCGTGCTGCTATGACCCTGACTGTGTGACAGACTGCTCCATCTCCTTCCCTAGGGTTCCTTTTACCGAAGTGTGTGCGTGTCTATGGAAAGCCAGAGGCCAAAATCGTAAAATTGACATCTGAAGTAACATGTTGTCAAGACGTTTGCACGTTGAAAAAACATTGTCTGCATGTTTTGTGAAAATTTGCAGCATGACAGTGCTTACATAACACATTGTGTGTCAACATGTTGTCTACACGTCTCTTTGGCCCTCCACACTGTGTCAGGTGGCTAGGTATTACACACACAGCCAATGAGATGCAAACAGCATGTGGAAAACGTAGAAGATTGCATGTTAATATGCGTATAAAAGAGAAAACTTGTGTTCAAAACCTACTACCAATACTCAATATACTTTCTGAGGTGTTAAATAAGCATCTGATGTGTTCTTGCTATGTAGTATACTGACTTTGTGTATGCAAGACATACTGAGCTGCCCCATAATGCCTTGCTGTAGTGTAAATTTATCCTCAGTAACCTCTTTTCTACTGAAAGAACTCCACTTTTTTTATTTCACCCCTTTTTTTTAATGGCGAGTGAGTATGAATTCTGGTCAAAACGAGGAATTAAAGATTCTGTCATCTCCCCCCTCCTCCGCCACACACTCCTGGCCGAAATGGTCCAGAAATGTCATGTCCTGCTGATAATGAGGTGGGAGTGTGTGCGCGCGTGTGTGTGTGTGTGCAGGGCTAAGAGGAGTTTAAGGATTGCATGTCTACAGAAAGAGCAGTGAACGCGCACACACACACACACACACACACACACACACACACACACTGACATTTAGCAGAACCACAGACAATTTTGTTTCAGTGTCTGGCCTTCAGACTGCCTGGTCCTAATTCTCTCTCTCTCTCTCTCTCTCTCTCTCTCTCTCTCTCTCTCACTCACACTCACACTCACACACACACACACACACACACACACACACACACACCTCTTTACCCCCATTTTTTACTTTTGTCTTACCTTCACACTCACGCACACAGCCTTATATTTTGTGTAAATTATTCTCTTTACTTCTGCCCAGTTTTATTATTCTCTCTTTACTTCATTTTACAGTTTCTCCCTCTCTTTCCATCTGCCCTTGGATCTGTTTTGTTGAACTCCACTGACACATCCATTGATATATCTACCAGAAATCTGGATGACATAAAAATAGATTTATAGAAATACATTTTAATACCTGATCAACAGAGAGCCTGGTCCTGGTCCAATTTGGCACACGTGTTTCATGCTCTGCACTGCCCCCTTGCAAAGCCTTTTCAGCCCCTGTTGACAGCCTGGCTGAGGTTTCCATTAAGAGGGGCCACATTTAAATGGGCTAACAGACTGTGTGACATTCACTGTTCCCAGCTTGGCCCTCTTGTGCGCCAACAAAAATGCAAAACTCTATATTACATACAATGCCATGACTGAATTTCATGGGAGGCTAAAATTTAAAAGGGACAGTCGAAACAGAGCGTTGATTTAATCATCATTTTTCATTTGGGCAAAGTAGGATACTGTATGGGACAGAAGGTAGGGTAAACCTACCAAAACACAGCTTACCTATGTTTCCATTTTACATAGAAAAATGTATGCACCTTCTCGGCTGAAATACTAAAGGTATAAGGTAATGCATTACACCCATAACACAAAGTGGGTGAAGAGTTTTTTAAAGAGCTAAGAAAACCAACAAACTGTAGTGTGAAGATTCTCTGGACCAAGATTTATTAGTATAACTTCAGTCCCACTTGTACATAACTTTATAAACCAGACAAGTCTTTATGCTCTCTCCTGTACTGAAACAGTACAAACAAACTGTTGAGTCTGACAATGTAAGACTGACAACTCTTTTTAAGTTCGGTGTTAAGTGATGTTGAGACACGCAGGCTATGGAGAATGTAAATAATAATAAATGATAATCTTACAAAGTCCCTTTCCAATTCAGTGTGGACTGATTTCTGCCTCTAAGGTTAGCTTTTATTATTGATTTTGAAGTTACTACAAGTATCGCTGGCTTTGTTTTTTTGTAGAGATCCAGAAATACGTTTCCAGCAAACCCCTGTCCCCATGAGGTTCAAAACTCGCTGTTGTGCTCCTTCCTCCTCAGTGGAATTGGTGCTTCATCCAAAAAAATAAATAAAAAAGAAGGGGATCACAGTAAAGTTTGTTGCAGCGCTGCAACAAACACTGCATGTGCATCTGCTGCACACACATCACACCAGTCATCACCAGGCACCGGTCTGTGCTGCGGAGCAAGCCACCCCAGCCGCAGGGCCTCTCTTTCGGCTGCGTTTGTAATGAACCTCTAGCGGGCGCTTCCTCCTCCACACGCTGTTGTGTGTGATTCCACAGCTCTTTATTCAGCCTCATTAGAGTCGCGCCAAATATCTGATTCCAACATTATATCTTGAAACTAGTTTTCTTCCAAATACACTTCGATTTTAGCGTTGGCTTTTCCCTGTCGCTAGCAAGAAAACAATATTACAGATGGATTGTTTTGGTCTGTGAGTTTGGATGGCTTTTAAGCAGAGAGATATTTTAATACCACAGAGGGAGGTTTAATGTTATTCATATACATATACTCCCCACACTAGAACCATAGGAATCAAGTTGAAAATTGGTGAAGTCGCCCTTTAACCAGTTCCAATAAGGATTAGCTTGTAAATTCACTAGCTACAGATTCAAAGTAGCATTCCCAACACTGATTTTCAGCCCTATAACAACTTGCCAACAGGTTAACCTTGTCCTCCCATCCACTGATTTGAACTCAGGACCTTCTTCTGTGAAGCAACAATGCTAATGAATAACAGGCCATACTGTATTTGAGAATCCAGACAGAAATGAAACCCAAGAGTCCGATATGAGCCTGTGGACATACAACATACACATAGTAGCACATAGATACATTACTGTACAAAAAAAGCACTGTTAGCTTTGACACAACATCTCAGTAATGTTTATTATGAGTACTCTAATGATGCATTGATGCCCTTGAGCAAAGCATTTAAAGAGGTAGTGCACACCTAAACATGTTTTTAGAGCTGTAAACTAAATGATATGACTGTACTGTGATGACACACATCAATGCTGGTGTTAATATTGACATTTCTTACCAAATGTATAAAAATCGGCATTTCATGGGTTGAAAATGGCTCAACACAACATCTACTGTTTTAAATCAGCCCCGAACCTGCGAGGCCAATGCTGACATAGAGTCAACCGGTTGGGACCTGTCTACGTCATGAAATGTATATACAAAAAGACTCTAATCAGTGTCAGTCAGTCTCCCCCGTGTCCCCTGACCCACACACTACACAGACATGAGGCAACGCCTCCTACAGTCATTGTTACCTCACTCGTTGCATTTTTTAAATATGCTGAGTTTTAACAGAGAGGGTTCTAGCTGAATTTGAGGGTGTAGTTACACTGTAGCCCTCTAATGCTCCAGCAGAATTGTTAAGTGGGACACTCCAATAAAAACATTTTACGTGTGTGTGCGCATGTGTAACCTCCCACCCCCATCTAACTACTCCCCCTAGGCTGTTACTGTAAATAATAATGTGCTCTTAGCCAGCGTGTCTGGTTAAATAAGATATAGAAAAAGTTTGAACTTCACCGTTATGAAATGCTTGACATTACCCATCTGTCTTTTTGACACCATGCGTTCACTGTGCAACGATCTGCTTCACACACACACACACACACACACACACACACTCCCTCCTCTCTCTTACTACTATTGTTTCAGTTGTGTGCCGTTCTCTGCAGCTCATACACACAAACTCAAATTTATTTCAGACTGTCCACACACACACATAGAACACGGCAGAAAATTCAGCGCGTGCACACACACACACGCTTGCTCTCAAAGGAAAAATAAAAGGCACTGGGAAACGGCTTGCCTCCCTGCCTCTCTCCGTATGCTTTGTCTGCCCTCATTAAAAGTGATGGGTGCACATCACGCATACACACACATGCGGACACACACATCAAATCACATCATACCCAACTGTCATATTAGTAAAATATTAATGGTGAGCACGCCTGCTTGATATCCTCTTCTTGTGTGTGTTTGTGCAGGAGTTCCCTGTCAGACGGAGGCTTTGTGTGTGTGTGTGTGTGTGTGTGTGTGTGTGTGTGAATTAGAGAGAGAAAAAGAGAAACAGAGGCAAAGATCTGAAATCTGTGTGGCCATCTGACATGAAGGAAGCCTGAAGTAATTGGGTCGATAGAGAGGTAGGGAGAGAGAATGAGATG
Source organism: Macquaria ambigua (assembly GCA_008360985.2). Classification (NCBI taxonomy): domain Eukaryota; kingdom Metazoa; phylum Chordata; class Actinopteri; order Centrarchiformes; family Percichthyidae; genus Macquaria; species Macquaria ambigua. Next base: position 20,129 of record VMKM01001429.1, read on the forward strand.
GAGAGAGCCTGAGAATAAGAGTAAGAAAAAGGATGACTCTGAGGTGCCTGGACGAGTGTGGAGGTAGAGAGAGAGAAAAATTAATAGAAAGCAATGGAGAGAGAAGAGAAGAGAAAAGCCAACCAGGAAGAGAAAAAATGGAGAAAAGAAAAAGGGAAAATGGCACAAATTTTCCACCTGTTGGAAAGAGAAACCAGCCAATGCACAGTTCAAAGTGTGAATAGATGCCATTCCTGTAAAATGTGTACTGTATATGTGTGTGTCTTTTCTCCCTTCTACAGGATGCCATTGTTTTTGCAGTGTAGACAACTATAGGCTACATCAGAGGTTGACAACCTTTTTGATATGTTAAGTGCCATTTTAAAATTTTCTTGTTACAGTAATCAGTGTGCCATGTCAACATTAAGGTTAACATTAAGTTTAATTATGACACCACATCAAAATTTTAATCTCCAACGGATCTGTTATTTTATTCCATCCATATAGGCAAAATGCATAGCAACATTTTTAAACAAGTTTAACACTGTCAAAACAAACCAGAACTTGAGTACTAAACTATCTTTTGAATGGTGAGCTTCTTGCAGGTATAAATATTTGATGGAGCTCTGCAGCTGCTCTGCGTCACTGTCAGAATACACTGCACTCAATAAATAACATTTACAAATGATCTTAATAACTAAGTGTTGTCTAATGTACATCTTGCAGACAGGTGCATAGGAAAATAAGATCATGCTAAAAAAAAAGTATTGAATTCCTGTCAGCACTAAGTTTATTAGAAATGCAACATTTCGGTTATTGACCATCATCCAACATCAAATTAGCAATATAAAACCACAACATCTTTATATGAGCAACATTTAAAATGGGAGAATATTCAGTCTGTAAAAAAAAAATCTTAATTTTCAGTGTTTCATTGCTTCTTTCTAATTTTTGTCTGTTGAAAATTTGTATTCTGGCTCAGACCTCATCAAGCTCTTTTATGTAAAGCAGTTGTATTCATTCCCAGAACATTTAGACCGACTGTATTTGCTGCCCGCTTTTGTGCAGCAGCAGTAGGCTTCCTGCTGTTTGGGTTTAGAACTTCAGACCACCATTTGTCCAGCTTCCCACCTCCTTAAATGCATCTGTAAACCTACTTTGGCTTTCTTGCAAACAAGCCAGATAGTGGTTGGTTTCTTACAACAGAATATAGTATATGCTGGCTCACTTTTAGTGAAACCTACATATTAATCTCAATTAAGCACTCATATTTACAGCAATAATTTGCAACCTGTCAATGGCTGTTCTTCTGCTGTGCTCTCTGTCATCAGTTGATATAACACCGCAGTGACTGAACCTATATCCTGTTTCGATTTGCTGTTCTGCCAATCTCTGGGACATATATTGCAAACAACACCATATCAGTGGTTGCCCAGCAACAAAGATTGTACCACAAATGATAACAAGCAACCTTGTCAACTAACCACCCCACAGGGGAAGCACAGACACCTGGGGGCAGGTGGTCACAACCTGCTATGGAGACATGTCATGTGTCTCTGAGAAGGAAGACAGGACGGAAGAAAATGAGGAAGCCACGAGGAAAAAAGACAGGTCAAGGAAAGTAAAAGAGATTGTTAAGAGCAATGTCGGAAGAGTAAGAGCTGGAGGTGAAGATGGAGGGAGACGGATGTGGGATACCTTGAAGGAGCAGCACAGTTAAAGAAGACAAAGCGTTATTGCTGCTTGGTTACACAGGGATGAGCAGGGGGTCTCTCTCTTTTTTCCTCCCTCTCACACACACAAATACACACTGGGGGCAGAGGGGATGCCTCTGTGGGCACCAAGGTCCTTCCTCTCTGTAAATTAAAACCATTAATAACCAACTGGGAGAACAGAGAGAAGAGAGGGGGGGAGACAGGAGGGAGATGGATAGAGGGCAGGGAGAGAGAGAGAGAAAGTGGGATTTGGGGATGGTGATTTAGAAAGAAAGATTGGTGAATGGGAGGTAAACTGATGGGAAACTGGTACAAGTGTAGAAAAGAGAATGAGAGAGACACAGAGGGAACTTTAGGAGAGCGTGATGTGGCTGCTATAAATCACTGTGATTGGCTGAAATTGAGATGTTCTGGAGTTACGTGTGTGTGTGTGTGTGTGTGTGTGTTCGCAAACCTTATGGCTGTGTCCATTGGCTGTGGGTTAAAACAGATGGAGGGTGTGGGGATACTAAGAACAAAGTGTGTATGTGTGGCTCTTCTAGCTGTGTGTATGTACTTTCCAGTTTCCAGGACAACCAGATGTGTCCAGTGAGAGCAGTTTGAGCGGGTTTGGTGTCTAAAGTGTTGTCCCGGGAGTGTGTGTGTGAGAGTGTGTGTGTCCTAGGAGAGCGCTAATGTCTCATCTGTCTTCTGGAGTAAAACATTGTGAAGCTAGAGAAACAGCGCTACATGATGACACAGAGAGACAAAGGGAGGTGAGACAGGTTCGGAAACAGATGGAAAGAGAGTTTGAGTGTGATAATATGTGAGGAAAAGAAAGATATTAAGGACTGATGAGATAGTACTCAAAGTAATTGCTGAGATTTGGGAACACGGCGACTAAGTCCAACTAAATCCAACAGGACTTAGTTGAAGCGACGAGTGTGTCGATGATCAGGTTGTAAACAAGCCAACAGTTTAGCCAGATTATCTAGTGTTTGTGTTAAAAACATTACCTATGGTGTGTGCATTTAATTTAGTGTATCAATGACTTGTCTCAGTGAAAGCCTCTCTGTTAAAGCAAAAACAATCGTACCATCAGAGAATCAAACCCAATTTTAAATGTAAGTTTTACTGCTCTCACAGCAGCAAATATCTACATTTTTCACTGACTACATGTAGGATTTTTCTTTGCATTTAAAAACGTTTAGCAATGTTTCAAATTCCTTAATGCGAAGGTTCTAACAAAAAACATCTTTATGTGGTTTTGTTGAGAAGCCTAACTTAATGTAAGACTGTATGTCATTTGATTAGTTCAGATTGTTATAATTATACTTTAGGGAGTGCATGTCTGATTTAACAATGGGCAGAACTTGTGGACCAAATCCTCCTAAAAGATGGATCAAGAAAAGAGGATCATTGTGTAGCAAAGACCACAGACAGATCCCTCCAGTCCTTCATCGGATTTACCCACGTGTGTCACATTAAATTTAAAAAAATCATGAATTCCCTTTAAAATGTGTATTTATTTGTTAAAGGTTGGGTAGGCAGTCTTTTGGTGCAGACCTCTACTTCAGCCCGGCTGTTTTCAGGCTTCAGAAAATCTAGCCCGTGACGGTAGACTTTAGCCAATCACAGGTTATTTCAGAGAGATGGTGCGTTCGTATTGGCTAAGCTACAAGAGCAGATGTGTGTGCATGTGGTGAAAGCCTGATTGAATGGCCAAAAATCCTGAAACTTGTGATAAATTTCCAACACCTCCTTTGCCTGCAGCGGTGTATAGTACATAACAACACGTCCCGGCTCCACACGGAGCTTCAGGCTCATTATGTTCGATGCCATGGCGCTCGTAACAACGAGTGGCAAAGAGACATGATGACAAACAGTGGGGAATAACTTTTGACGGGGGACAGTGGTGTGTGTGTGTGGTGTACTGGCCTCTCATCCTGCTGCTGGACGGCGTTGCAGCTGCCTCTGAAGCCTGGGGCGCTCTGCTCTGCGGCCGCGAAGCACTAGAGGGGCGTCTTTGAGAAAACAGGTCGCGGCAGGAGGGACCGCGGTCTCGGTGAGGCTCACACCGTGGAGAGCGAGCCCTACAGGGGATAAGGTTTCGCAGGGGAACCGACTCCTTCTGCTGCCTGTCAAAGTTATGGGTTTGGTGGGAGGGGCTTAGCAGAGTGATACGAGGCAGCAGAGAGAGAAGCGGAAGGTTTTGCCTAGGCCTACCTCATTGGTGTTAAAGTCTTATTTGATTTTGTCAAGTCGAGTCTAAAGTCATCAAATTTGTGACTCGAGTCCAAGTCATGTAACTCAAGTCCACACCTCTGCTAAATACCTTCAGTTCCTTCTGCCTAATCTTTGGCATGCACAAGTGGCACTGCACCAGATGAGCGTCACACCAACCTGGGTCAGTTGTTTAAAGAGAACTCCGCTGATTTAGCATTGCACTCCTATAACTGGTTGGTTAGTGACCATCGGTTGTACACTACTTTTCACAATGCATTGTGGGATACTTTGAGTCCACTATATGGGGTATAATAATTCTCACTATACATTCTATACATTCGAACAGCACTACAAAATGGCGAACTCACTATATAGTGGACTGTGCAGTGAGTAGTGAATGATTTCGGACACAGCCTTCGTCTTTTTTATTCCACGCATTCTTCTTCCTTGTCAAAACCTGCCTTACCCACAATGCAACTCAACCGCCACAGATTTTTTCCATTTTCAAGCTTGTAGTCTTCAGCCCCAACTGTGACATCACTTGAGGCGATCTATCAGGCTTCGTGCAGCTCCCTCTGGAGCCACAACCTTTATGCATTCACAGTTTAAAATCAATTCAATGTAACTGAACAACACAGGTGGTGCTGATGAAGGGGTACTTGAGCTCATCTGATACGACTGCAGGGATACGTCAGACACAAAAGGTTGGTAACCACTGGTCTAGAGGTCCAGGGACATGGTGCTCTGTACTATGACAAAACGATGCTTTTAAAAATCTCTGCTGATGTTCTTGAGGATGTGATCTGTACGGTTCCATGCTGCGCAAAGAAACCACTGAAACTGAGCAGGCGATCAGTAAATCACTTTGCTGACAGTCTGGCATACAACATTAAAAACATGGCCTACATTCGGGCCGAAATACTCATACAGATAATTATGTTAAAAGAAACAGTGAAAAACATGTTGGCTAAGTTTTAACATTGTGTGTGAGTTATTGTGAACAGAATGTGGCACAATTTGACATTTTTATCTAAAGGGGTCGTAGACAATCTGTAAAGGAAAAGGTGTCTTGTATTTCTTATGATTACACAGAGCTACATGTACTCAGTCATAGCAGGTGTCATATAGTCTGTGTACACAAATTAGACAAGTCTGTAGTAATAATAACATAACTCTATAGGCGGTGGAAATGGCTTGGTGGAAAAGCTACATCTGCCGATGAAGATTACTGAAATTGCCTAGCAACCGTTAGCCCACCACCATTAATTCTTTCTTTTTTTTTTTCTCTCTGTAATTCACATGTTCATTTATGTTCATTAAAATCTGCCAGATAGTTCACCGGTTTCGTAAGCAGCTCCAGCCTTGAGTCAGCTCACTGAGTTTTTCATCAATACACACACTCAGATGCACTGATACATGCCTATTCACGCACAAGCTCACACACACACACACACACACACACACACACACAGGTGAATGAGTTTGGTGCTAACAAAAAGATTGTTACACAGTGTCAAACCAATATCTGTCTCTCTTCACTGCTGCCTACCTCTCCATTTTCAGCTCAAGGACAGAGAAAGGGAGGCAGGAGGTGGAAAAAAGAGTGAGAAAGTGATGGAGGGAGCGAGAGACAAGAAGAGTGATATGAGAATGCAGGCTTTTCAATAAATGTTAGAGAACATCTCCATTCACATGTGAATGCCTAAGAACTACATGAAAAGGGCTCTGGCAATGTCAAGACCCTGAACATTTCCCATAGAATTCTATATATGAAGTCAAAACACTTTCATTAAAAATATAACATGACTTCAGCATTAAACAACCAATGACAACGTGTTTCACTAAAGAAAATGAATATACAAAAATGTAATTTTTATTTTTGTCTGGTGAAAGTGATGTGTGGAGCCTTCAGGGGAAACACATTTTGTAAGTAGTAACAACTCTGGCACCCAGTGGCTCTGTCGCTATAAGTCTGTGCTCACACACGGGGTGATTCAAGAGATTGGGTGTGGATTGAAATAGCTGGAGGTGTGGAGCATTTTCACCAAATGGAGAAAATGTATCTAGAAATCTAAGAAGCCACTGAGGCAACAGATGAACTGTGGTCATTTAGTTTAATGGCACTAAAATATTAACAAAATGTTCCTCTGAAGTCACCAAAATGGATCTATAAAGGTAAGATACGGACTTTTTCTTATGAAGAAATCACTGTCACATCAGGGGAGAAGACATTGTTACTCCGGCAAAACAACATATCTGCTCTCATCATCAGGAGCTACAGTACACCAATATGAGTCATGCTTTTGTTTGTAACAATCTGCTGATAAACCGGGGTCAGATATTGAACAAAATTTTAAGAAATCCTTTCCGTGAGACTGTAAGTGACACTTCAAAGGCAAGATGAGAGGAAATCAAATTTGCCTGAAGGAAAACACAAACCAGCACTGCTGGCCTTTAAAACAATGGATCTGACTAGATTATATTAAAGGTCCCCTCTTGTCAAAAATGTGTTTTGCTTTTTGTTGCTTCGCTTGGATGTTTGAGCTTCACTGTGCAGAATGATGTTTGTGCAGAGTTTGACACTAGAAGGCTGTTTCATTTCATCTGTTGAAAGGGGAAAGTTTGTGTGCGTAGTGACATCACGACTAGTTTGGAGCCAGTCGTAGTCCAGCATGCAACTTCCACAAGTGTGATGTGAAAACTTGAAGCGCACACTGAGAATTGACTTTTCAGTTAAATAGGAGACAAAATTAATATTTGCATATTCATATATTCTGGATTCTGGAGGCAGGAGGAGGTGATTTCATTTTAAGAATTCTTTATTTTACTTTTTTGTGGAAAAATCATAGACATTTTGTGGAGGGGATCTTCAAGTATAAATCTTAAATGCTGCATAAAACGGCTTCAGAGAATTAATAATAATGATTAATAATAATCACTACCGCTAATGATTATTCCCTCACTGTATTGAATATGCTCATCAGTCTATAAAATCTAATTTAATTTAATTCAACAATTGATTTCATTTTCTTTGTATTATTTGTCAGAGTAATTGCTAATTTGTAACAACAGTGATTAGAATTCAAATTACAGCTGCCTCGTTTCTACAACAGTGATTAGAAAAAGAATGCAATCATTCACAGACCTGTAGTCGTGTCAGTGAACGATAGATCCTTTATCTGTTAGCTGTATTTATCATTGTCAGCTGTATTACAGAAAGAGGTAGAGAGAGATGAGGAAGTGAATGAGTAGAAAGAAACTGAGTGATAGAAAAAGAACGGAGGAAAGACTTCAAGCTGCATGGGACGACCATTAGCATTCTGCCAGCATTGTTTAGCGATGACAAGACGAGCTGTTGTGTGTGTAATTATGTTATTAGCTTTTTAATACACATCGTCGTGCAGTCATTTAATTCTGGTAGCGTTTCCCGTCGCAGTGATGTGTCGCTGATTGCTGCACTCAGCCGTTTTATTAGGCCTAATTAAATTAACGTTATTTTGGTCCTGCCGTCAGCAACACACTCAGTCATGAGGCATGACGTGTGTGTGTGTGTGTGTTTGTGTGGATTTGAGAGTTGAATCTACATGCTTGTATTTGTATGCATGCGTGTATTATTTAAGGGAAATGTGTGCATTTTGAGGTAAATTCTGAGGTGCACCTGAATTTGTGTGCCCAGGGGAAAAAAATGATATGAGAGATTCCCACTGCATGAAAAGATAATATCTGAATTATTACATGTAGTGCAGCACAAGTGCAGCAGCTCAAATATGATTAAGCACACATGCAGAGTTAAACACAGGTTTGTACTTTTCATGGCGTCCACCATGATGACCTTATTCAACGTCATCAATAGAAAATAAGTTCAGACGACCACATTTGTGTGTTTCATTAGTGTTCAATCACAGTTGTCTCTGTGTGTGTGAGCGCTGCAGGGACGCCTCCTTCATTACTCATCATCTCTCTCTCGCTTTTCCTCCTTTTTACCTCTTTTCTGGAACCTTTCAATCTCTTTTCCACCCCCCCACCCCCCATGTCTTCTTCTCAAACTCTCTTTTTACTTAACACGCATTCACTTGTTCTCGCTTCCCACCTGCTGACCATCTTTCTCCATACGCCTCTCGTTTAAGCGTATGTCTTTCAATCTGGGCACTTTTCCTCATGTCAAACCAGCTTGTACGTATATATAACACAAACATTTATAGAGAAATGTCGGACAAGCGCTTACTCACACAGATGTCGAGTTCGCCGACGTATCTTGTGCGTACGCGTGTGTGTGTGTGTGTGTGTGTGTCCGCTCTGAGACAAATCCTACATTCATCACACGCACACAGACACACACCTATGACCCAGTGTATGCCAATGAAATGTAGACGGAAGGTAATTAAACAGGGATCAGGCTGCTCTTTATCAAGGGCTCTTCACTGCTGGGCTAAATTAACCTCTGCCCACACACACACACACACACACAGTGTGCGATCCATACACACATATTAAGACAAATGCACATTTGCAAACACAAAAATAGACTTATAGAGATATACAGACACTGGAATGCATTTTGAAGCTTGGCGCTAGGAGTTTACCATAAAATCAAATCAAATCACATGATCAGTTAATTTTCTCGTTGTCTTTGAACAGAGAAAAGGTGATAAAAGCACATTACAACACTAAACCATGCAGCAGCTTGAATTGGGTTGAATGCAATCTGTCCTTTTCATAAAAACCACACACACATTGTCCAGTAATGATTATACAATAAAGAAATCCAATCAAAATTAAAATGTATTGTCCTCTTTACATGATTAACTCAAACCTCTACAAAGTATATGAAACATGATCTTTTATTTCTTCCAGGACCTTGTTGTGATTTTTGTGGCCAGAAATTGCCAGAAGTTGCAGTGGCTCATGTTCCTTAGATAACTATGCTAATGAGCAAAAAATGCTTCAGAAAAATAAATATGTAAAAAGCACTGGACCAATTTCTTAACTAAAAGTAGGAATGCACATAAACCTTATTACCCAAACGTGACCAACTCACAGTTTTCTGTTCTGGTCCATTCATTTGCAACATCTGCTGCAGTAAGCTAACGTGAAGCTACTGTTGACCACAATGTTCACTGTTAGCTAACGGCTAACAATGTTATTTACATGTAATCTTTCTAAAACTAGATTTAGACATTTTACTTTTTCTTCATTTTGGAACATTGACCAAATTGTTTTTATTACATTTTTAAGCTTTACAGCTCAAAAACAAGGACTGACATTAGCCTACATCTAATTAACAACGAACCTTTAGCAACTGTAGAGTTAAAAAAAAACAGGAGCTACATTAGCTAGCAAGTTCGTTTTGACCTGAAAAGAAATAAAGTTGAGAGTTGATGTACTTACAGCCTCACGTTACTTTATATACAGAAGAATGATCTTAATTAGTCACACACAGAGGTTTTACAGGTTTTTGAATTTGGGGACATGTACTGGATTGGTACTCTGTGTTGGATGATACCTCCTGAGTTTGGGTGTCGGAATCCGTGTCGGGGGAGATTGGTGCATCCCTGACTCAAAGTTCAGCCATTCAGCAACAGGTTAGTGGTTAAATTAACAAGAATACACAGTGTCATTGATGAGGCATACCTGAAAACCAGGTTCAGCCAATAACATCCAACTGCCGAACCACACTGCCAGCAGTTTCAAACCTGCAGATCTGGACCTGCAGTTTCAGTCCAACCTGCACCACCTACAGGCAAGGAAACAGCTGCTGCAAACAAATGTGACACCTCAGCCAGCTGCAGGCAGCTTTTTTCCTTCTAACTGTTCCTTTTTAAACCTGCAAAATGTATAACTGAATACTGCTCACACTGAGTGTCATTGTGTGTCCCTCTGTCCCTGGATGGTTTGGAGAGATAAGGAGGAGTGTCCTAAAGAGATTTTGTTTGTCCAAAAGAAAGATACATCCATCAGGTCTGATGCCAGAGAAAGCAGCAGCCACTGGCTTCTGCTGCAGAGAGAGAGGTGACAGCCTGGGTACCCAAAGTCACCACGTGAGAGAGGTGGATATGGAAGAAGGTCAGTCTGCAGCTAAACAGCTGTTGATGAATGGTAACAGTACAATAAACACTATCAGCGTATTATTATTGGCATCGTTATTGCAGTTGTTTAAGTTTTCTGAAAATAGCATGTCTACTGCACAGCTATAGAGCAGTTGTCACCCCTTTGTTCTTGCTGTTGCTGTGGTTTGTCTCGACTTGTCCAGGTGCTTGTCTGGATCAGAGTAGTTTGCCTCTCTGCCCAGCTGTTCGGCCACCTGTGGAGGTGAGACAAAAGTGAAAGGCAGGGGGGACGAAACAAAAACAAAGAGGGATGAGAAAGAAGACGGGGAGGCACAAGGATACAGAGATGGGGAGAAAAATATATTCTGAGGAAAAAACAAAGAACAATTGGCAACAAAAAGCGTGCAGCTGAGAAGTGAAGGGACATTTTACCTTTTAATCCGTACTGAGGAGAACAGGTGCAGCCTTGGGCCTGAGCACTGTGTGTTTTCTGGCCTAAAGCCTTTGTGTTTCAGCAGCAGATGCTCACACTCGTCAGGTCGCTTATGGACAGAAAACTCAAAACAGCAGCCCTGTAGAGACTCGTGTAAGATATATTAACCAAAGCCTATTTGATATGCTTGAATGCCACTAATAATAAGTGCTTGGACAAAAAAGCCTAGCATTCTAAAAAAAAAGTATTTAAAAAAAGAAGTGCTAAGGTAAAAGGTATGTTTGGAAAACAATACATATGGAGAAATGGAACTACATGAGAGCGCATAAAAGAGTCAAAATGAGCTATGACTTGGTCAAGACTGAATTGAAACGTTACGCTCAACACTGACGTGGGTGTCTGTAGTACAGTGACTAGGAGAGAGGTTGAGAGTCTATGGCATTATACAGAACTCTCACATCTGGACAACAGCTTGATATGAGACCATTCAAGAAAACATCTTCACACAGGAGATCTTAACAAAATGTCACAACCACCATGTAATGTGTTTGCCCTCCATTTAAACCTCCCCTACACTCTCTATTTAAGGGTTCTCCTGGTAGGAAAGTTTAGTTTGACTCCTGAACCTTACAAGAATCAGCGGAGTCAAGAACACTCAGGCAGGTGCTTTTAGGAAGGAAGACAAGATGCTCTGTTTGACTGCAGCAGGTCATGGCAAAGCAGTCGCCATAAAAACCTTTTAAAAATGTCCTAACGCAAGAAAAGTTCAAGTTTGATTTGATTTCACTTTATCTGATTTTTTTTCTGAAATTTGTCGCGCGTTCCAAGATGTACACTGCTTCACATACATAAACAGGGTTTGTACAAAGTCTTGAAAGTTTGGAAAATGTTTAATTTTAACTGTTGTGTTTTCAATGTTAGAATTATGCTTGAATTCGAATATACTCCTTGAAAAATGCTCGATTTTCAACATAATAAAGGAAAGTTCTTTTCTTGTGTTCACTCGTCTTTCATAGATAAGTCCTCTGTTGATCCCTTACTCTGGAAATTAGGAAGCATTAAAAAATCATGATCAAAACATACAATCAAAGTTAATATGAACAGCTGATAAAATAAACAGTGAGAATATACATTGCTGTGGGTATAAAGGAATTCTGTAAACTGTATTTTTTGCAATTGCACTTATAGTAACAATTTAGATGTGATGATAAAAGCTTCAAGAGTCTGGAAATTTTTGGTTTAGTTACCTTGAAAGTGCTTGAAAAGTGCTTGAGTTTTACTCTTAAAAAGCTGTACGAACCCTGCATAAAACACAACATTTAACCAAACAACAAATCAAATACTACAAACATACATTATGTTATTACATTACATTATGAATGAGTGGCTGCAGTGCAATCAATTGAATTGCTCCGTTTCACATTCAGTGCTTAGTCTACTCTGGAACACTGAGGACTACAGAGAACCCAAACTCTGATTTAACAGTTTGACAGAACTTGGAACGAAGAGTTTTACAGTCCGTTCAGTCGAGCCTGTGGGACTTTAAATCTTCTGTTTGATGGCTAAAGCTGAGATTCTTCAAATGAAATATGAGAGGGGTCTGATGTAACATTACCAGCCAGAGACAACACTCTTTAACATGCGCAGTTTGAAAACTTGACTCAAGCGTTTGACCCACAATCTTTGAGAAGATACTTGGCAGTCTAGCCAGTCTAGCTTTAAGCTAGCAACGAACTGCATAACACTCTGCATTATAGATTGGAAAATAGTAGCAGGATCTGCGTGTTTGCTCCAAATGACCTCAGTCTGCAAAGAAAGTAAGTACAGATATAATCTGTATGTGCACTCAAGATCAAGCAGCGTCCACATAGATGCCTAAATATTTACGGGAGGAAACAATCTGTGTGTTATGGATGGTAACTGGTAGGAGGGTAAGAGTTAATTTATTTTGTCTTCTTTGGATTAATAAGTGAGTTTTTTTCACATCACTCTACTGATCTGCAGTGGTGGAAAGTATGTGCTCTCAAGTACTGTATGTAAGTAAAATGTTGAGGTACTTGAGTAATTCAATTTTATTCTACTCTAATCTTCTCTTTCTGAGTGGTTGACAGTCCAGTCATCCTCATCATAAATGTCCCGTAAGTATTTAGTATTGTTGCTTTTAAAAGCCTTTTATAGTTGTAGCTTTTCGTAATTTCCCCTGTAAATCTTTTTTCTAAACACTTCTCTTGTGCCCCTGTTCTTGAATGCAGTCTTTCTTAAATTCATAGTATAACTCTATGTACTCTGTTATTACTGTTTCATCATGGCTCCAAACTGCTCCCACACAGCACAATCAAAGCAAAGTTTTTCTATGCTTTCAGATGAGTAAGTGCATTTCCCAAAATGCTGAATGAGTCCTTTAATAATATGTTCATTAATAAGGATTTCTGTGAATAAACTCCTCTTCAGAGATTAATACAAAATGTCACAGAGCTACAAGTCCATGACCTAATGTTGATGTGTAACTGTGTAATTTAGAGCACGTATGTTTAAGATGCATCAGGGATTTTGGAAACTCTATAGATTACGATGTAGAACTCCGATGTACATAACTGAGACACATCACAGCATTTCATGTTGTTTCCCTAATGGCCACCTAAACTAGGACAAATCTGATTATTTACAGATTCATGAAGAGGCAGGCTTTCTACAGCGTGGATTTCACTCTAAATGTACACATGTAGCCTGTACAGCTTCACGATGTCTCTGCAGTTCAATGACAACATGACTGTTTCACATCTGACACCAGCAGGTTTATGTACCAGCAGCTACACACACACCAAGTGAGGTTGCACACAGATTGGAGGGCATGTACATTTGTGGAACAGCACTTCTGCTGTAGTCCAAATGGTGCTGAATTTGTTTGGAGTTTGTAGCTATATAGCTGTAGACCTATAGTCAGCAACCATTTCATGACATAAGGTACTGCATAATTAGAATTTCCTCCAGCATTTAGTAAAGGTTGCCTCTACACTTGAGATGCAAGTTAATGTGGTTCCTACATCGTTACTGCACCTTTTTTCAGTTCAATTCTCAAGAGGAGTTCCTGCCATATGCTTCTATTGTAAACAACACAGGACAGGTGTTGGGGACATCTAATATACAGTAGGCCTTACAAGATGCTTATATATAACCCACTGTACTGCACTGAATGCTATTATATTTAAATAATACACATTATTTGAGCGATCAGTGGATAGCACTGTCATCTGGGTTTAATAGGCTGCAGCCTCTGAGCGCTGAATAGGAACAAGCACAGGAAGACAATGAATGAATGGAGAGAATAAAAAAAGAGACAAATGAGGAAGAAAGAGATGACAGATGTGAGTTGTGTTCTGTAGAGTAATGTTTCCAAATCCAGAGGCATTATTTAGGGCTCACTGTTTTTCATTTTTATTTTTAAAATGTTCTTCATCATACTGCTGTTAGCCACACTAGCACCCTGACTCTCTGGATGGCATTCAGTCAGTTGGTCAGTCAGCCACTTTGGTCTGGAGTTGGTCTGGTCTTAGACTGGCTTTGGACTGAAAAATCTCAACAACCATTGGATGGATTGCCATGGAATTTGGTACAGATATCCATGGTGGCCAGATATTAATCCCACAGATTTTGGAAATCTCTTCACTTTTCATCTTGCACCGACAGCAGGTCAAAGATTTCACTAATCCAGTGAAATATCTCAACATTGTGCCAATCTATCCAAGACGGATAGGCACAAACATTTTGTACAGACAATCATGGTTCCTAGCAGCTGTATTGGAAAAACTTTGGTGAGATCCTGACTTTTCCCCTAGCGCCACTATGAAGTTGACATGTCTCGACAACTAGCCTACATGGATTGCCTTTACATTTGGTCCAGTAGTGAGGTGTGACATCACCCACTGGTTTGCATTGGAGCCGATTTGAAGCCCAGAGTTGCTGCTTATGGAGGTCGCCATCTTTTCCGTTTGGTGCCAGGACCTTCCAAGTAAGGAGTGCGGGGTGTTGCCTTCTATGCTCTGGAAACACGCCGCGCTCCCTCGGACCGAAGCAAAGGATAGCTTACTGAAAACACCGGTCAACAGCCTGCCTGCTAGCTCTCTAACCGCAGCTAGCTACTTCTCTCCATAAGATCACACAAACAGTGCAGGTAATGTTAATAATTCATTTTACCACGGACTGCAGTAATGTCAGTGAATTAACGTAAACTCTTATAACAGTAGCTAATGCGCTTAACACAACTTGTGACTTTTAGCTAACACACTAACACTAATGATCTGTTAATTCAGTTTACTACCTGTATTTGCTAAAATACTTTAACTGAATAAACTCATGGTGACTGACTGTGTCGGACTCAGTCAGCCGACAACAAAGACATAGTGTCAGTTTGTTTCGAAGTAGTCTAATAAAATTATTTTTTATTTTATTACAGGTCTCTTTACTGAAAACACCTGCTACACAGTTCTGCAGGGGTGAGTCGTGAGTACCAATCCTGGCTACAAACTGTGAATAACGTCAAAATGAGTACAAAAAGTGACCATTATCGACATGCTCAGGAGATATATAGCTGCTGTATCTTACAACCTGATTATCATGATGTGATATTAAACTACTGCAGTCTGAATGAGTTGTGATAAACAGTGTTAGTGTATTGTGAGTTCAGGGTTGAAAACTATTTCCTGTCTTTGTTTATGGTGACGTAACATCTACGTTGTTTTCTTCAATACATCTTTAAAAAGCAAAGTCTAAAAAAAGACTGATACAAGAGAACTGTTGGCGGAATAAATACAGATGCAAGTAGTAGCATCTTCACACACCACTAGTGTTGCATATGCAGTGTTACACGATAAAAGCTTCACAATTGTGAGTAATTGATCAGTTTTACTTACTATTCACAGTAAAGACACACAGTTTCTGAGTGCAGCTATGTACATTTAGATTGTCATGAATGGACTCTATACTGTATGTATGAATACACATTCAAACACCCACATTCACTGTGGAAAACACAAAACAAACATTCAGGGAGGAAGATAAAAATGCCTTCACACACAATGTTCACAGTGGGAGATTCATGTCAGCCTCGGGCCAGTCTGGTTTTCTGGTTTGGTGGAGGAAGAGACGATACAGACAGAGCAAAGAATTGAGGATTGAAGGGAGCGAGGTGAGGATAAAAATACAGACAAGTATGAAAGACTTTAGGAGAAAAATATATAGGGATGTAGTTTTTGGTGGTCTTCTCTGTCTGTCTGAGAAAGTGTGACGGGTTGTGTGTGTGTGTGTTTGAGAAGAGGGTGGTACTGTGGGTTCTCTCTCTCTCTCTCTTTGTGTGTGTGTGTTTCTGTATGACCGCTGAGAGAGTTCATCCCACGCTGGGCATTTCTGCTGAATCAGTGACTAGTCACCTCTCCTAGGAAGGTAAACAACACATTAACACACACAGATACACATGTACACACACAGACAGCCAGCAAGACACACAGTTACACACCTTCATTTCACAAATGCCCACAAACATGCACAAAACACTGAAGAATGTGAAGACATATACAGACATGCAGCCACACAAGTCAAGTGCATCCATTTAATCTGCTCCTGAAAAATATGCTACGTCTTCTTTGCAAAGTGTGAAGCACTATAGTATTTTCATTTTAACACCTTTTTATTACAGTAACCGTTACCACGATCTTTGCCTAACATTAACCATGCGTTTTAGTTGCCTAACCTTAACCTTAGAGCAATAGTTCCACATCATGGGAAATGCGCTTTTAGATGACAATATCAACACCACTCTTGTATCTGTCTGGTAAATATGAAGCTACAGCCAGGAGTCGCTTAGCTTAGCATAAAGACTGGAAACGGGGAAACAGCTAGCCTGGCTCTGTCCATTCATAAATAAAGACTATTTTTGATGTGGCCATACCAAGAAGTTAAACATATGACCACTTTAAAGCATTCCTCTCAGCCATCTAATTGTTTGTGCTTCCCCTTATGATGTAAACGCTAAACTAAAATGCATTTCAGAGGCGACATCATCAGATTCTCAGATGTGAAGACTGTCCCTCTGGTAGGGGACAGTAGTGGATGGATTCTGGGGTCCAGCATATATTCAATATTTATACAGCTACGCCGCAACAGTCACATGTTCATTCACCCTTTTCCCTCTCTGTCTGTCTCCTGTTCATCCCTCCTGTTCTTGTTTACTGAAGAATATGGAAGGTAAATGTCAAGTTTGTCATTTTTCACCGTCCGTCCTCTCTCTCGTCCTTCTTTCTTTCCTGCCTCACTCGCTTTTTTTCCTCCACCTGTCCATCTTTTTTCCTATCACACTTCTTTTCAGTGTTCATACAGTATTTAGTTTCTCCTCTAGATTTTTTTACTTTTCTTTCATTATCGCTTTTCTATATTTGTCTAATTATCTGTCCTCTCTGTTTATATCTTCATATATTTCTGTTTTTTTTATCTTGTTCTTAGTGCAGGCCCAGTTTGTCCTCCTGTTAATAATTACCGGTCTCTTTTCTCTCCCCATTTATCTGTCATTTTCTTTGTCATGATTTCCTTTCCCTTTTCTCTCTCTCCTCCTCTTCCACTCTTAATGTCTCTCTTTCTTAATCTTGGCAACTCTCCTACTCTCTTCATTTTTGTCTGTCTGGCTATCCTCTTCTTCTCCCTGCATATAAAATTATCTCTTGCTCTGGCTCTCTCATCGTCTGTTGGCAGGCCCATATGCTTTGAGCCACAGAAAACCACTCTGCACATGTCTTTTTTTTTTTTTTTAATGGAAAAGCAGCCATCTAGAGAGACATTGGCTCCCTGCTTATATCACATCACATCAGTGCAATTTGATACTGACAGACAGACTATTGGAGGAAGAAATTGCAGTGTATGATATGAGCAGTGTTTCATTGCTTATGTCAGCGAGGGCATTGCATTGATAATCTATTTGTTTTACTAGTTATGTATTGGCTTAAATATGCAGTGATGTATGTGACAGTGAGAAAGTGGTTAAAAGAAAACCATCAAGTTTAGTAATAAAACCATGTGTATTATATGTGTTTCTCTTACTGTAAAGATCCTGTCCTCACATAACCACATATAAACTCCTTTCTATAATGTATATGTAGCACCTGACCCATGTTAGACAGGGTTTACAGTCTAAAAGGTATTGTAGTACTATACCAGGTATACCAGGTATTTTTAATTGTAGGTTGGTGCTCTTACCCGAGAAACAGATGAAATAACTGACTTCTTATCTTTATGAATTCCCAGCTAAATGTGGTGCCTCCACTTAACAGAAATACACCATTTTTCATTTCAATTTTCAATAAGAATTTATGCATTTAATTTCTGTTCTCTTTAAACTATTTTAATAATTCAAAATATAGCTTTATGAATGTAAACAGGGCACAACACACTGTACTTTAAATGCAAATAAACTTGAATTCAACTTAAAAAACAATATTTGATAAGAAAATAACAAGAACATCTTAGCTAAACTCGAGTATTTTTACCCAGTGTTTTAAAAAAGGTAGAATATACTTTGAACAAAAAAAAAATAATATACCAAAGGACCAACACAGCAATAACCATTCATTATACTGACGACTGTTTTGACAGTTTGCTGTTTTAAATCCACCACAGCTAAAATGAACTACTATTTAAGATAACATTTTACACATTATTTATTTGTCCTTGGTTACTTGTTTGTGTCTGTCCACAAATGAAATGTCAGACTGCTCTACATACTCAGTACTATGAAATGAGGTCGTACAGATTTCAGCCTGAAACGTAGGTTTACTTCATTAGTGGTTACAGTGATTCAGTCCGTACTTTTAAGAAAATGAAAGTGGAATATGAGTTTCACAGAATTTAATTAAAGCTCACACACTTACACAGTTAACAAATATGTGTTTTTCACCTCATAAACAAAGTTAATTCGGAAGAGTGTTGGCAAACGACTGCATGCTGGGATACTGTAAAGTGCTCACACACACAATAGACACCTGAATGAAGTCCCAGTTAGCATCTATTCTGAGCATTGATATCAGTTAATATTATTAAACCCTTTTCCCCCTGTTTTTGCAGCGGCACACCAGCACAGATCATAACACCATCATAGAAAACCCTACTTGTTCTTAATTGATTTGCTTCATTAAGCTCAACTTTTCCCTTTTCATTAGATGAGTCATGATTTGAGGGATGAAGTCAAGTCTAGTGTGCAGTTTCCAACTAATTGGGAACCAGTGACCTAGTGTGGCAGAGCTGATAAATGCTGTGTCAAAGAAGTTAATGTGAGTTGACAGAAACCAGCGTTAATCATTCAGACCATGATCACTGCGTCACACTGACCCACAGGCATATAGCCTAATCACAAACACACATCTGCACTATGACACACGCACACACGGGCATTCACATGGATCACTGATATTATGCATACACACGAATCCATCTTTGTGTTGTACTTATGAGGACATCGTTTTCCACTATTCCACTATTATTTTGTTATTGTTTTCCACTGTACGGCTCAGCATGGATTGTCCCTTTTCACTAATGCCACTTGCAAGTGTTTATGGGGCAATATGCTCCTTAAATGGAATCTTTGTATTGGCCCTGTCTTTGTGAACGGGGTAATAAAACTTACTTTAACACTCTAAAAAGCCGTAGAAGCTGCCTGATAACAGATGAAACAAGGTCCACTTACTGGAAAATTTCCAGAACTTTTTAGTTAATCTCATGGCCTTCATCAGCACATGGTGCTGTCATGAACATGGTTCAGTTGTTATCACATCACGTAAGTATGGAATTTTGGTCACATGATAAAAAGTGGTCGGATGGGGCTGAGATGTTCCATGGATGTATTAAAAAAACTGGATACCGGACCCAAAGATGGCGCCTATTCAGTCCAGTAAGAATTGCTCGCCTGGCGCATACGCCAAAAAAAAGTTTCTTGCTTCCGGGTTTACTTCCAGGGTATGGGGCCCACTGAATATGTGCAATAGTGTTTGGCTGGCCCCGCCCGCGAGTTCCCGCTTGGCCCATAGACTTTACATTGTGATGACTTCACAGATTTTTAAATCGCTTTTCTCGGCTCGAGGAAAGTTTTACAAATATAAAACCTCCATGGATCAAAAATTCATAATAGAAAGAGTCATAATTGAGCTTGTTTGCAGTTTGAGGTGTCCTGTCAACAGTTTTATAGACGTCTCTTTTACAATGGTGGTCTACGGGGACTTTTTAGGCCGCAGGGGGATTTTTCGCTGCAACATCACTGTGGCCACTGCTGTAAAAAATTGGAAGCGAGGCTGAGCGGCGGCCCCCTATCCAGTTCTTATAATACATCCATGGATGGCGCCCACTTACTTGTATGAAAATTGCACGCCTGGCGTGTAAGCCAAAAGAGTTTTCAGGATTCTGGGTTTCTTTCCACGTTGTACAAACACACACAGAGACACTCTCAAAATCACCATGAAGGTTACCTTGGATACATGAGGCTGTTTGCTCAGTGGTCAGGGAAATGTTCAGTGCATGTGAACAGTGGCTTTGAAAGCATGTTGTGTAGGTGAACATGTGAGTCACAGCACAAGTGGGATCTACTGTATGCTTTTCTTCTTAGCACTGCACAGCATGTGTTTCCACAGAGACGGAGTGACAGACAGATAGAAAAGAGGTGAAAGATCAAAGACAGAGAGATAGAGTGTGTGTGTGTGTGTGTGTGTGTGTGTGATTGAGAGGCAGAGAGATTGGGGCTCAGAGAGGGAGAGGGAGATGCTTTCATTGGCAAATGAGGGTGAAGAGGAGAAAAACTTCAGCAGATGGTCACTCAGCATCAGCCTGTCTGCGCTCCTCCCTGTCAGCTCTCCCTCTGTCTGTCTGCTCAGTATCTGCCTGTGCTCTTCAGCGCCCCCTTCTGATGTCATTGATTGCCTTGACACATTACTCTTTGTAAACAAACATACAGTACAGTGTATTGAAAGTAACTGAGAAATCTGTTTTATTTCTTTTAAATCAGTTCAGCTATGTTTAAGAATACTACAGAGCCCTGCAGGCATCTTGGGTAAATATTTTGATAAATGGATGAATAATGAATGCCCTCAAATTGCTAATTAGTAATATATACACTCTAATTACTTCATTATTTCTCTCAAATAAATATTTTGTACCCTCAATACACCTCCAGTTAGTATACCCATCCTTGAAATAATTAATTTGTATTCTACAACTACTTATGTGCATGTAGTCCACATTCTTTGCACTTACTGTGCATTTACCTGTAGCAGTGAAGGGTTGTATGGTCCTCAGTGTGTGAGTCAACATGATGTTGCTTTGGTGTAAATCTATCTCCATGTCATTGTTTTAGTAAGGAATACAAATCCTGTTTTTTGGCTTTTTTAATTTATGTAATTAATGTGGCACAATCACAATCTCTGTGTTGCACATATTGTGCAAATGCATGCTAACATGCTCACTATGACAATGCTAACAAGATATCTTAATAGGCCTTTTTCACAGCAGACATTTTGACTTGTCATAGTAGGAAGAGCACAGGTGTTACTAATAACTTTAACGATGGCTTCGTTATATTCAAGTGTCCCAGAAAGCCAGGACAGTGAGCCATCGTGAACAATACCAGGACCCTGATAGTGAAGCTGCTAAATTGAATTCAGCCATTATTGGTTTTATTATTTACACCTGTGACATGCCAAAATGTGTCCAGTGAAAAATGCCTATGCTAACATGCAAATCTTTAGCAGATTTACCATATTGATCATCTTAGTTTAGCATGTTAGCATCCTAACAAATTTGATTAGCACTAAACAGAAAGTACAGCTGAGGCTGATGGGAAGACCATTAATTTTGCAGACATTTGGTCAAAGTATTAGACAAATAATAATAAAGAAATATTTTGAACTGATGACGGCACCAGAAGGGATCACCAAAGTTATTACAATTCATCCTGAGGGGGACATGAATGTCGGTACCAAATTTCATGACAATCTATGCGATGTTTCAGACTGGACGACAGTGCCGACATTGCCATCCCAGAGCCATGCTGGCTAAAAATTGTCAAAAGTGGGATATGAGGTTTTTGTCCGAAGTGACACTATTACTATAATGTGCTCCTGTCCTTGCCCAGACACACACACAAATTGCACTCAGGAAGCTTACTCATCGTCCCTTTGCATGACCTATGATTCTCTGCGTGCTTTCACACACACAGGTACAGCGTGTTCACCCACCCACCCACTCACACACACACAGGCAAGGACACTGCATGAGACAACAGATGCAGTAACAAAGTTCTTGCCAACAATCAAACCAGATAGAAGAGACTTGAACTGACCTGTCTAATTGAAAGGTTGTTGGTTTGCTTCCCAACATTTACGGTACTGACCGCACTGTGGCCCAGTGACAATAACATCTTCTCTCCTCCAGAGGAAGGAAAACAACTGCCTGAAGCTTCACTAAAAGCACTATTGTATGCACACAAAGGTGTAATTTACACTGGGGACGCTGGGGACATGTCCCCACCACTTTTTGAAATGACCAATTTTGTCCCCATCAATGTTTAAAAGTTAAAAATGTTCTGAAAAATAGCTTGCACTGAGAAATGGTAACTAATGAGAACGCTTTGAGGTGGGTTTATTTGGACAATAAGAAAACATACAATGCAATGTAAATGTAGAAGAAACAAATGTGCATTGTCCAATGATGCATATGTTATGCAATTTTTTTTCTCAACCCGCCGTAATTATCTACCCTGACCTCCATACCAACATTGCCTAAAATCACAAAAATGTTTTTTTCATCTGAGCCCTTATGTCCCCACCACTTTTCGACACAAAGTGACACCCTTGTATGCACAGAAATACTATCATTCACTCTACATTCAGTCTTCACACACAAACACAACATCCTTCCTGCTTCTTCATGTTGTTTCTCTCTATTGCAGCCAAGGTCACATCTCAATGGATCCATCATCTGTATTTGTTGACAAGAGATGCTGGCTTTCACATGCAGCTCTGAGTAGGAGTTATTGTGTGTGTGTGTGTGTGTGTGTGTGTGTGTGTGTGTGTGTGTGTGTGTGTGTTCAGATTTTCTGTTTCTCTCATACAATCTACCTTACCTTTTCTCTCACAATGAATCTCTGTATAGGTGCGTAACTTTTAACCTCTTTATAATAAATGTTATACAGCAATAACCACCTAAAAATCTTGTTTTTATGTACCCAGGGTTTGTTCACATCACTTTATATCTGTAGGATTTTCTTGAAATGGCAACAAATGACTGCTTACTGTTTGCGGAATAGATCTCACTAAAGAGCACTTTCTCACTTTAGACAGCCACACATTGAAGACTGCCTGGTCACAAACCCTGCCCCTCTGATTTCAGAGGAAGCGTTAATCCTTCTGTTTTGATTTGGGGGACATCTTTGGTGTTAAGCCGCCATTTATCAAAGCTCTGATAAAATGGATGGTATTATCGGTGTCGCTGAGACTTGACAGACACACTGTGTTTGAGTCACACAGACTCTGATCACTCTGACAGCCCCCACCCCCCCAGATGGTGTTTAGCCTTGGTGACTATGACAACTATCCAGGTCGCCTTTTATATATCCATGTTTATTTGTGGTTTGGATGTGGGAAGTCGAAAGTCGATCCTCCAGACCTGCATTCGTGCTACTAACTCAGAGGTTAGAAAAACAGAGAAGCCTCTTACAGTACAAGCACCAGGATATTTTAAATGGTGTAGGTTTAATTAGCTAACATTACTGTTTTGGTATGTTAGTTGATTTGTGGATGAACAGTGGTGGAAAGTAACTAAACATTTATTGTACATTTACTTGTATTTGAATGTTTCCTTTCATGCTACTTTATACTTGCTCCACTACATTTCACAGGCAAATAATGTACTTTTTACTCCAATACAGTTACTTAATTACTAGTTACTTTCAGAGTATGATTGTAAATACACAACATATGATCAACTAATAAAATATGATGTAGAGTTATGGATTAAATTATCCAACAGTATATAAAGTAATTAAAATGAACTAATGATATAATATATAGCAACAGAACACTGACAAAGGCCAGCAGGATGAGGACTTTTCCTGTGGATACTTCAAGTACAAAACATCTGTAAGTTTACTTAAGAAAGATTTTGAATGTAGGATTTTAACTTTTAGTGGAGTATTTTTATATTGTGGTATTAAAAAACATATCTTGATCTTGAATTTGTGAGTAATTCACAAAGTCATTCAGTCATGTTCATTTGATGTCACATTGTCACCTTTAGACTTCCCTTGCAAAAGCAACTGGATTTGCGAGAAGAGATCATGAGATCACGCGAGAATCCATCTTGCCAGGCTTCATGTTATGCGCTTGTGGCCGAACCGCAGTGGTTCTGACCAATCAATCAGCTACTGGCAGCTACAGGCATGGTTTAGGTGTGACGACAGCGAGAAGCGACTGTTCGTTGGAAAACAACAATGGCAGCTCCTAAAGAGGTTAGGGTAGATGCTGCTGTAGCATCAGTTATATCAGAACTGGAGAGTATTTCTTCATTGAAAGAAGAGCAAAGAACGGCACTGAAGGCTTTTCTCGATGGAAAAGATGTTTTTGCTCTTCTCCAGACTGGCTTCTGCAAGACTCCTACTACGTCAGAGTGATCTGATTGGCTAAGTTAGCCCGTGATAGACATGATAGACAGATGGTTCATTCAATCACCGGTCAAGTATTTTTTGAAAGTGTCTGCTCTTTTCCAAACAGTTTCCAAGGACGACTCCTCAGATGGTTCTGTGTAACAAACCATCTGTCGTGTCAGGTTACCTTTAGACTGTAACAAAAGAAACATTTTATAATTTCAAAAGATTGACGATTATTACATCAAATTACTCATCCTCTGAATTACAAAAAATCGCTCTGCCTCTGTTCTCTTTTATCTGTTTCAGTATGACTCGTGTCTTTCCTCTTACATGTTCAGTAATCTTATTCTCTTCTCTGCCCAAAGTTTTTTTTCCTCCCTCCAGCCTCTCTTTGCCTTTGTTCTATCTTTCTTTACCTCTCATCGCTTTTCATCTCTGTCCTTCTCTCTCTCTCTCCTCTCACTCTGTTCTCCAGCTGCTCACTGAGCTGTGTGTTTGTTTGACATATTGAACTGTTTTGAAGCCAATAACCTTTCAGCATGTCTTGGACAGGAAGTACTGCTGGAGCTTATAGAGGCACACATACTCTCACATGTCAAATGGCATATACCTTTTTTAAAATATGGACATGCTTGCACGCACCCCTGTATGAATGAATATACGTACAATTGCACATCCAGACATAAACTGACTCCAGACCAGCATATTATTCGCCTGTTTTGCTTGTTGTTGGACTAAATCTGACGTGTGAGAATGTGTGTATGGCTTTAGTTTATTCTGGTCCATAGCGGTGAAAGATCACATTTTCAAATATTGAAAACAGCCATCATATAAATACTCATTAAAAAGACTTACTTACAAACACATATCACATTAAATAAAACTCAAAGATGCTGCAATAGAGTAACCACATCTGCAGCTTATGGTAGGATTAAATGCATCACTTGTTGTTCTCTACCTTATCCAGTTATACCATATCACTGCCTGGCATGTGGCTACATTCACAATATGCTGACTAACATACTGTAAGAATAGCACTATAAAGTCTAAACACACACAATAAAACATTTTTATAGCATCAGTGTATGCCACTGTGAGTATCTTAATACTGCTCTTTACGTACACCACTGTTCAGGGCTGCTTAGTACACAGCAATATACATGTTAATACCCATCTATGTACATTGTATACATGTCTGTCGTCCCTTAAAATCATCTGTACATTTAATCTTCCCTTACGTAGAACTTAATTTATTATCTTGCATGTAATTATCATTACATTATTATTTTTTTGCCTTAAATCTGATGCCAAAGCAGCAACATAATGGGAGCATATTGAGAATATAAAATGAAATCATCTGCAAGCATAAAATCATTAATTACTCAATTAAAGCACAACTGTTGGGCATTACTGCGTACGTGTTACAGCAATGGGAGTACTTTTTTTAACGATGAGCAGTTAGTGTGAGGAATTACAATTTGAAATTCAGCTATAGTTACTAATCCCAATGACAGTCAGGTACTTGTTTTTTGTGGGTCGGCTTGTTGATTTTCCAGGAGTTTCATTCAATTCAATTGAGTTTTATTTATAGAGTGCCAAATTATAACAGAAGTAATCTCAGGGCACTTTTCATATAGAGCAGGTCTAGACCGTACTCCTTATACTCAACTATTCCCACCATGAGCAAGCACTAGGTGACAGTAGCAAGGAAAAACTCCCTTTTAATAGGCAGAAACCTCGAGCAAAACCAGAACCAGGCTCTGGGTGGGCGGTCATCTGCCTCGACTGGGCAATTCATGATATTCTATCTCTGCTCCATGGAGAGACTGGCCCAGGATGAGTTAGCTTGCCGCTGGAGGTGTATACATGCAGTTAGCCTCTGCTAAAAGAGAGGGAATACGCCTTCTGTAAACTCCAAATTTTGTCTTGTTTAAATGTTTTGGCTTCTCAGCCAGGTAGCCAGCCGGGTTTTGTTTAAAGTTGGAGTGTGTTATCCCCACAGCTTTACCTATGGGGTACTGTGTGCATAGTCACCAGCGCTAAGCTAGCTGTAGTTTGTAGCTACCTGCCCACACAAAAAACACCTGTGTTAGTGGACTGACATCTGCATCATCATGTTTGAACACTGTCACACTGGCATCACCTGTCATTATGTAGATTTTCATGTGTGACAACTAAGCTAAACTAAATCCAGGTTCAGGTTTTTCTGCCAAGTCTTAAAAGACCAGTTGTTTTGGCGAAGTTCTTCTTCAGCTGTGAGACCAACTGCTGACACTGCGAGAGAGCCATGCAGGACAAATTCTTCAGACTATGGAAGACTGTATTATCGAGTCCAAAATTAGGAATAACATGAATATATGAATCCTGCTTTAGGTTGCAACACAAATGAGGCTCACAGGTTAGTCTTGTATTTTAAACCCACAGTATTTGAACAGTAAGACAGTGTGCCTCGCTGCTCGTGCTGTAGATGCATTAATGTCTTCACTGACACAGAAGGGCGCTGTGCCTGCTGTATATCATTACTGTTAACATCTGCATAAATCTAAATAAAGCTCTAATTTGATCTCTAAGCAACCAACAGGTCCGGGTTCAGTCCTGACCTCTCTCTTTCCCTGGAGCATATATCCTGCTCCAGATCTGCATAAATGAATGATGATTGTGAATATGTGGCAAATATGCAAATGAGCCAATTATGATTGATCAGCTGATTGATTGGTGTTGTCTCCACCGGTACCGCCCGCCCCCACGTGCCACTGTCTGTCCCTTTGCAAGTAGACCTTTCATTCCCACGGCAATGGCTTGTCACGGCAGATGTTGCTGATTGACAGGTGTGTAGGCAGGGCCAGAGGTTAGTGACACTTAAGGGTGTGTGTGTGTGTGTTTCTGTACCCTTGCACACCGGTCCATTGAATGAGATAAAGTACATATGCACACACATATACGTGCACACACACACACACACATACGCATACATGTGAAAGCTAAACACACAAGAAGACCTCCGTCTCTGAAAGTGATGCATTCAATCTGCAGAGGCTTTTGATTCTTTCAAGGGCACACCTGAACATGTGCCCACACACACACGCATACTCATATACACGGTGTGTATCTCCTACTGTCTCCCTCTTACATACCCAGCACATTGATGCAGACACACCACCACCTCTCTCTCTCTCTCTCTCTCTCTCTCTCTCTCTCTCTCAGGCCAGAGAGGAGAGGCTGGGCCGATGACTACTGGCCTGACAGTGTAGGGGGGGCCACAGAGGTGAGTGGGAGTTGATTGAGTTTGCTCAGCTACAGCCCATGGGACTGCAGACAATATTACAGGACTCACACTCTCACCCGCCCGCCCGCGCGCGCACACACACACGCGCGCACACACACACGCACCTGAAGAGCGGCCAGCTACTACACACTCAATTTAATCAGGGCTTATGTCTATGGAAGTGAGCATATGTGACCTCCTCTGTTTCTGCGCTTTCCTCCCTGCCTGCCTCTCTGTCTTTCTATCTGTCTATCAGTGTATCATTCTGTCTGTCTCATGGCTTCCTGCCTCCCTCTCTGTCTGATGGCCTGTCTTCTTTGATACATTTTACCTTCCTCACCATACCTGTCACTGTACATCCACCTTTAAGAAATGACAAAGCGTATAGTTTTTAAAAGGAGTGCAAAGGTAAAGCGCATTAACTCAAGCAAGTCCTTTTGTAAATCGTCTTTATAGATTAAATAGTGACAAGCAGTGTTGGGCAGTAACGTGTTACTAGTAACATGTAATAGTAATAATATTACTTTCCCCAGTAACGAGTAGTGTAACAAATTACTAATAAGAATTCAGTAATAATTAATTAATAATTAATTAATAATAATTACTTTGACCTACCGTGCTTGCCGTAGTTGTCTGTATACACTGTTTTCTGTGCAATGAAGGAGATTTTGGGTGCTCTCACTTTCAATTTTACCTCACTTTCAGTGGCTTAAAGATGTGTTAAAGTTGAATGAATCTGAATGTTAATTATCGATTACTTTGGTCAGTACGATGTTATCATAACTGATAGAAATGGTGGCCAAAAGTATGACTGTAGTTGTGATAAACTGGAATTATCCTTTAAAAAATAATATAATAAACAGATGAATCATTCAAGTACTGGCTCCTGTTTTCTTACCTGCTTTCAACATCCTCTCAGAAAGTTGTGACTTTTTTGCCAATTATGTTTCACTATGATCAACATGCACAGTTATATAACTGAGTCAGATTTGGCCTTGAAAAAAATGTCCACCTCCTGTCTGCCAGAATGAAATTGGATGCAGCTTGTATAGCTAAGCGAATCTCGGGGTCAAAGTTGGATTTAGTTGAACTTTGGGTGCAAAACCTGGCTGAAAATCAAGGTGGTCCACATCACTTTAACACGCAAGGCTCTTTAGAAAAGTGTATCCATGTTGTTCCTCTGCAGTTTTGTATGACAGCCTGGTAACTGTTATGTGTTCAATTACCATATTTGACTTGCTATTTTCTTTCAACCACATTACTTTTATATGTAGTACTTTAAATAAAAAATACCTATTATTTAAAAGGATAATTCATTTTTAATTATCAGCATCCACTTTTCAAAGGAGAGAGAAAGAAATGAAAGAAGTAAGATGGCAAAAGGGAGGGGAGGTCCATACAAAGTCAAAATAGAAACACACACACAGACCAACCACACCCAGGCTTCTGTGGCTGAGTGTGTAATAATCCAATATCTTTCCTCATGATAAGAGGTGATCGCAGTCGTCTACACACAGACACACAGAAATCCACAGATCCCCGTATGGCTTCCTCCTCTTCAAAGCCTTTGTCCCGCCGCGTTCAAACCCCGTCATTAAAGTGATCCTTGACGGAAGCTGCACAGAAAAGCGCTGTGGAAGGTATACAGACGGAGAGATGTGAAGGAATCTGATCAGGGATGAGGAGAGGAAGAGAGGGAAGGAGAGGAGAAGAGAAGTAGGAGAGGGGAGGGCAGCGCTCTGATTCTGTTAATTGGAGGCTTTCTGGAAAACAAATGACCTGAATGGTGCAATTATATTCCCCAAGAGAGACTTTATTAACACACAGAGA
Source organism: Macquaria ambigua (assembly GCA_008360985.2). Taxonomy (NCBI): domain Eukaryota; kingdom Metazoa; phylum Chordata; class Actinopteri; order Centrarchiformes; family Percichthyidae; genus Macquaria; species Macquaria ambigua. Next base: position 49,272 of record VMKM01001429.1, read on the forward strand.
CACACACATACAGGCTCATGTAGCAACATGACATCCCCACGTGCACACACAAACTCATTGTCTAATACAGATATTTCTGAAAAAGCCCATTTCCCCTCTATCGTTCAGTCAGAATTTAACATATACACACACTGGTCATGATATGAAATTGTTTGCCTACAGTACAATTTAGCTTGAAATTACAATAATCGAATTTATCAAAGAAAATATATTCCTGAGTTGGCTTTTTAAACATACATTACATTTAGAGTGTAACCTTCCCACTACAGTATCCACAGTAACTCTGCCTGCATGGTTCGCAGGTTGTTCTGGGTTATCAGCACAAGATAATGGGACTACAGATGGAAATCAGCTTTGAGCTATATCTGGTGCAATAAATGTGTTGTGCATTGTTCCTGTTAAGCAAACAATAAAATGATCTGCTAAAATATAATATCTGTTTTTTTATGTGATTAACAGACTAGGAAGCAACAAAGACCACGTCTTATTGAAGGTGATTTATTGAGACAGTATGAGTGTGTCTGTGTGTTAGTCCCATATTAGAGACAGGTCTTTAGCCCTATTGCCCCCCCCCCCAGAGAAAATCCATATAAAAGTATATACAATTCTAAGTGAAGATGATGGATCCAGGAGGACAAGTGAGCAGCTTCAGGTGTTGCCCACTAAGTAAGCCTGCCCTTTATTGGAGGACTTTAAATGCGGAAAATAAAAACTGCAGATAATGTTGAGTTTAATTGATATTAGCCTGACATTGATTGGGGGGGAAAAAAAGGAGAGAATAGAATTAAATGGTGAATTTAAAGTAGCATTTCTGTTAAAAAAGAGCAACTCCGAGCACCCCCAGCTATTCAGAATTTGGGACCCATTATTTGAATAATGGCTTTTATATGAGAATCTATGGAAACCTCATTGTAGCTGTGAGAAATATCTGACATGTCACATTGTCTATATCCAGTGATATTATTCACAGGAAAAGATAATTCACCACCAACAAAGTGGAGCCAGAAACGTAAGTGTTTAGTGTTTTAATTCTATTTTTCCCTTGAAGCCACACAGAAGACATGAACCAAGCTTTAGTGTCTCTCTCCTCTCCTCACACTCTCTTTCTCCAGAGTAAAGCTGAGCGTTGGCAGACTCTCCTCGCTGTCCACTTCCCTTCAGGAATAGTATTGGCATTCACCTTCGTCACACACCCCCTCTAACTCTAAAAGTACGCAGTAACAGTCACCTTTTCTCTCACCCCCTCTTTGCCTCTCCCAACCTGCCATCCACATTGCTTCCTCTCTCTCTCTCTCTCTCTCTCTCTCTCTCTCTCTCTCACCATCTAAAGGTGAATGTTAGCGGTCACTGTCGGCAGATCTGCCCAGAAAATTGAATCAGCCAGCAGGTTGGGGGCCAGGGAGGCACAAGTGCCAAGCTCTACACTGATTTAATTCTGTGTGTGTGTGTGTGTGTGTGTGTGTGTGTGTGTGTGTGTGTGTGTCCGCTTTTGTCTATACATGTGCGTACGTGTCTATACTACATATGCAGCATTGTGTACATATGTCTCTATGCTGCAGAGAAACACTCAAGGAATCCAGAGACCAGCTAACCATGAGCCCACATCAGTAGCTCTGTACTAAACTCTGTTCTGTTCTATTTTATTTTATTCTATTCTTATTGTAATATGGAAGTAGGAAAACATTAAGTCAGACAAAAAAGAAGACAAACAAAGTGAGACAGAGACAAACTCTTACCTGCAGATAAAACACCCAAACAACTTCTTGTTTTCTATGATTACAGACAAAGATTATATGTTTTGAGTATAATTTACATCACATCCACATAATATTTACCGGACTATATTAAAATCATCAGCTGGTGAGGCTGCTCATTTTTTGGGACATGTAGCTTAATATCATGTATGTAGCCATCAAGTGCGGTTACAAGGTTTTTATTTTGAAACGAGTCAGCTAGAAACTTTACAAAGTCAGCGGGGGACAGCGTTGTCAACCACGCTTTAGCTTACGCTAGCTACTTAACGCTGATAAAATCAGCTAGCGACAGTCGTCTTTTCAGCTGACAAAATCCACGGCTGTTGGCTAGAAATAAGAAACCTGCTGTTATTTACTTCTGTATGAAATCAAAGACCCATTGTTTTAAAAAGATTGCTTGACACTACTACTACTTTCAGTGGAAACTAGCTGAAGCCTGTTCAGAAACTCCCAAGATTAGGCCATGCGCTAATTTGCATATCCGTGACATCATAATGCAGCTATTTATATATTTACAAAAAAAAGCAAGCTAAACTTAATTGACCCTAACTTGCTTTATCTTTAGCTATTATTGTTTTTCAAAGTGCTACCATTGTATCGATATGCATCTAAATCTACCTCTAATTTCAAAAGCTTTCTATGTAGGCTGGTGTACTGACTTAGAGTTAAATCATTTAAGATAAAAACAAAGGAGAAGGAGTTCCCCAGACAAACAGTGGGGATCAGTGATTGGTCGTCTTTCTGGCTGATGATTGGTCGACTGATCGTGCTGTTGCTCTCCTCCACCCACCAAACGCAGTCAGTCCAGAGAGCCACAGCCACATGAGAGCACATTCACTGAGAAATATGGGTGACTGTCTTCAGGGAGAGGAGTTAAAGTCTGCCTAAAAAGTCGGTAGATTTGTTGCTGGGTGCTTTTTTGGATAAAAAGACAGACAGTGGCTAAGTTGGTAACAATGCTTTACAGGCTTAGCAACAGTAACTTAAGGGGGCAGGGCTCAGTAAACAGTCAATTCGCCATAGTATGCTACTTGAGGTTATTTTGGTTATTACATAACACTCTATCAGACTGCAGGTGATTCAGATGGAGAGAAACAAAAGAGAATGATTAAGAGAGGTTGAAATGAAAGACAGACAACAAAATGCGAGCCGAGATGGAAACAGTCAGAGAAGCAGGTGACAGCAGCAGAGAGAAACAGCACATATCTAGACAAAGATGTAGCAAGAGACTGTGAGAAAGAGAGAGAGAGCGATAAAGAGAGGTGCCTCTGGCTGTCAGGTAGACCAAAACAAACACTGGGTGCCATGTCGCCAAAGGGCCCGTTTCAGCCAGACTGACACTAAATTAGACCCTCTACTGTCTAGTTCAAAGCGGCAAAACACTGACACGCCATCAAGTGTGAACCTTCGCCTGTGTGTGTTTGAAGAGAATGGTTTCCTTCTCTCTTTTTCTTTCCCTTCTTCTCTGGTCTCTGATTTCAAACTCCCCCTCTCTTCTTGGATTTCTTCTTACCCTCCACTCTTTATTTGCTCCTTTCTTTCAACTCCTCCCTTCCTCCTGCCTGGCTTTTATCCCTTTTATCCCGTCTTTGCGCCGTCCCTACGTCCGTCCCTACAACCCTCCCTCCTCATTGATTGTGCTGCCCTCTTTACCCCATCTCTCTCATTCATAATTGAACAGCATTAACTGCCGCTGAGGCCAAGCAGTCGTTTAATTAGCTGACCAGCCTGCAGAGACTCTGCCTTTTCTGTACTGCAAAATATACATTACACTCCTCAGAATATTCAAAATACAGAGAATTGGTCAATAGTGCGTTTGGATAAAAGGAGGATGATCAGTAGTTAACAAATATTTTGCCCACTAAAGTCACGTACGTTCCTCTCAAATAAGAGGAGGGTTTTGTTTGGCTAATTGGTGCTGGATTTATCAGGCAATGCATATTGTGTGCGTGTGTTTGTGTGTTTCACAGATGCAGTGTTTTGTGGGTAATGATAGCGGGCAAAATCAGCTGCTCACAATACACACACATACTGTATGTTGCTCTTTTCCATTGGACTTCTCTTTTTGTCCTTTTCAAATTCATACCCTTCTCTCTTCTTTGCTTTGTTCTTCTTAACTTTGTTTTTCCCTCTCTTTCATCTGCTCCCCTCTGATTCATGTTCTAGACGTAGTTTCCACATGCTCTGTCTACTGTGGTCTTCATGAGTGAGGAAATGTTTAAATGAAGCAGCCAATTATCATTTTCTCACTTCATTCTCAAATCTGAAAGATATGCTTCTGACTCAAAGTCTAAAAGTAGGTGACAGCAAAACATATGTTTCTGGAGGTGCTTTTAGACTATATGAATGTATATGTATTTAGGTGATAGTAATGCAAAATCTTGCAAATCCTCTTCCCCCTGTCGCCATTATCAAATGGTGGGCAACAGTGGTGGCCAATCAGTCAAAAGAATTGACCATGTCATTGGTTTTCAACTAATTGTATTGGTACTAAACATTTAAAGTGAAATATGTTTCTGGAAATATGAAGCAATCGCTGAATTTTATTTTTCATGCTACACTCATGGATACCTTTTTTGGAGTATAAAGGTGCCTAAACTGGGAAGACAGTGCACCCAAGAGCCACGTTGCCCCTGTAAACGTTCAAAACTGAAGTATTTCTCTGAATAAAATTTCCTGAATAAATAAGCAACAATCAAACTCAAAGTCTGAGGTGTGGGCGTGTTTGATCAAGTTTGATTGACAGTGGCCTGGCAACATGAGTAAACTACCCCACAACTGTCATTAGATTCAAAAACTCATAAGACACCAATTATCGAATGTGAAATAACCAAAACTATTTTAACTTGGGCATATTATTTTCCCATCGCATAGTAAGAACCTGATTGAGAAAATATACATTTTTAGGGCCTTTATAAGCAGGGGCAGTGTCACGGACACACTCAGACTTTGCAGCATCTATCTTGAGACTTTTAAAGTAGCAAACAGTTCAAAACTTCAAACAGAATTCAGCAACTACAGCGCTAAATATGTCAGATATTCTCAGAAACAGATTTTAGAGGCCTGCTGAGGTGAAATGTTTCTGCTCACGGTGCCGGGTTAAAAACATGTTTACTTCTGCTCTCATTTGATCGCACATTTGTTTTTGCTCATTATCGCTCTGGCCGAGATTCCAGATCTCCCCTGATTTCCTCACCTGTGCAATCTCACATGTACTGCTGGAGCTTTGGTTGCACAGTATTCAAGGTTTTATTGAGCTGGTCTTCTGGAATGATACATTTAATAACTGATATGGTGGCAGCGTCTCTAGATGGATGTTGTCCTGTAGGTTACTCCGAGCCCATATATTCATTCTGCATAATACAAAAAGGCAGCTTTGCCAGTTTTGAAATGGACATTATCAGGCTGTCAGTCTGTTGGGAAACTGATCTTTTCATTTAAATGTTCTAGTAACACATCACATCAGTGCACCATGGCTCTTTTACCTTGGGGTGGGGAGCCTCTGTCTCTTAATTATCAAGATGTATAAGAGAATATAGCAGCTTCCTCACTTGATGCCGCTAACAAGAATTATAGCTACCTCATTTGTAAATTATTTTTAGATCTCATTGTGTTCTAACAAAAGTGGTGAAAAAACACTTATCTGTCGTTAACTGGTTTGTTTTGTTGTTTACATCTAACTGCGGTATGTTGTTGCTGCGGTGTGTTTTGTCTGTGATTGTGTTAGCACCTTTACTGGATGTTTTCTCTCATTTCCCTCTTTATTAAAAAGTGAAGAAAAAGGCGTGACCATTGCAAAGCTCCTGCAGGTTCTCACCTCTCAGAAGCTGCCACCTCTGGATGAACCCAGATGAAGCAGTGTTGTATCAGAAACAGCGGTAAATGATGCAGACAGACTCACACTAAGAATAAGAGATAGCCCATAGACAGTCCTTTGCGGAGCCCCCCTGGGTTCAGCTGAGAAGAAAAAAGAGCCATGTGTAAATCTGTACTCTCGGTTTACAAATCCGTGCACACAGTTTATAAACCGTGCTCTCGGATTCATAATCCATGTCTACGGAGGTTGGTCTTGGAGTGAAAAGCACAATAAATACAATACATACAATGTTACACGATGAAAGCTGTGAAATGTCCAATGCAAAACACAATGTAGCAATAAATCTACTCTTAAATCTAGATAATGATGCGGTCACCGTAGAAATGCTCCGTTCCTTGTTCTCTGAAGAAAGAAGTCGTTTGAGCTACTCACTGAGTCTCTACCATCTGCTGCTCTGTAGCTAATTCTGACCAGCGACCTTCCTGTGGAGGTGGAAAACAAGAACTATACAGATCAATCAAGCATTATTAGTGTGTACATTTTTACAGTTAAAGCAGTTCTAATCAATATTTTTATTAAAAGAAAAGATCAAATGACTCCTTCCTCCGTCTTCTCCTGTCCCCCTCAGCTCTATGGAGTGTTTTAGCATCTTTCAGCTCATTATTTTGGTTTTTACTGTTTAGGTCACTCTACATGCGGCTACGTACGGTTTTCCCTCAACATGTCACCTTTTCTTTTGGTCGTTATTGGGAGAAAAAACACAATGTCCAAGAAGGTCACAGATTTGAAATTTGGCCAAATAAGGCTGATATTTTTCAAGGTTGCTTGAAATCAATAATGGAATTCCAAACTTTTGGAAGATCCATAGTTGTCTTTCCATTTTGCAGATGTAGACATCTTGCATTGTCTAGGCAAACTGAGGAGGCTCATTTAAGAGCAGACCTAGCTCACATCCCCACCTTCTGTCCTCTTGCATTGAATGTTCACGTTCTGCTTTCTCACTATTGGTCAGTAGCTTCCTGTTTGGAGAATACATTGTTCCAGCCCAAAGTTATTTTAGTCTTAATGTAAAGCATTCATCATGCTTTCTGCAGCAGCTTGCTTCTGTAGTGTACAAATAATTACTGCACACATGGTAATTCATAACCAACATCGCAACTCTCTGGTCTCTCTCAGTAACAAACCGCACACTCACACACTGTCTCCCTCACCTTGTTGTACAAATGCACGCTCCACCAAATCTGACCACACCATCAGATCAGCAAGTTCTGGTTGTTTACCCACAATACTCGGGGGAGAAGATGGTTGAACTGTGTGATCTCACATTGTGAGTGTGCAACAGTATCTAGAGTTCACTTATGGCTGGTTTTCTGTCCCTGCTCTCCTCCCTTTCACTCCGCGTTCCTCTGTGGTCTTTTTATTTTTTTCACTCTTCATCAAGGCTAATTTATATTCCAGATGAAATCTAATTTGATTTGTTTGCACTGCAAGCTGATACTAGTTTGCTCACTGTAGCTGAATCCAAATGTTCAGTTATACATACAGTAGCACAACATGTCTGAAGTGCTCACCATCATCATGTCTGCGAGGACACCGGGGCCGCCGCTGTACATGACAAGACTTCAAACCTCACTTGTTACCATGGATACGAATGCAGTTTTCAACTTTTTTGATATTGGCAATTTATGCCAATTTATCAATATATACGCACGCTCTGCTGCTTTCCATAGTATAACAGAGATAGATAATGGTTGAGATTTACATCAGCATTAATTAACTGCTAATATTATATTCACATCAAACCCTCAACTGAGGATCCTCACATCGAAGGTGGTCTGATTTCTTTTTTCTTTTTTGTTTCAAAGGGTGCCAGTCATGCAGGTCTGTATCATCAGTTTGTTTCTAACTTTTCACAAATTGCCTAGTGGTCAGTGCCTTCAAGAAAATGACTTCAAAACACAGTTAACTGTCAAAAACAGCGTTTGCCTCCTTTAACATACAGTATATGAAACTAGTGAAAACATACAACAGGTATATTTGAATGTATGTAATGAATAAGAAACTGTAATCTCACTGAATTGCTACTTCATTGAAATAAGAGCTAATTAAAGAATTGTTACTATCAGCTGCCACTGAACAAATCAGCTGGGTAACGTTATGTATTGAGGGATCTGTAATCTGGCGGCACTAGCTGTTATTTGGGATCTGGGGAAGAGGGCGAGTTGTGGTATGCAGTTCTGTCGTTGGCGACAACACCACCTTTGACCCACTGATTCAGAAATATTTGCACTTGCATCCACCCACACCCACACCATCCCTCCTGACTCCAAGAAAAGTGAGACAGATGAAGACAAGAAGTATTACTGACACCTCCAGATCACAAAGATGGATGAAAACACGCAAACACCCACATCGTGACCCAAGTGACGGGGTGTGACTCAGAGCACTGTAGTTATATTTCTTGGGTAATAAGCCTTCGAAGACACCAAAATAAACCCTTAAAGATAATCTGGCTCTGTTATTCTAATTATTTAACAGATGACAGAGTCAGGAGAACATGCTCCAGTTGAGAACATCAGTGTGGTCACTCCCCATTCAGGTGTTGAATCTTTACACTTTTACAATTGTAGCGTGATGTTGATGCCACAGCAATTACTGAAGTACTAGAAAAGGTTGCATTGTTCAAAGTCACACAAAACGTATGGGAATCAGTTTGGTTATGGTTACGGTTGGATTATCCCTGCCTCTCTGAACACCCCGTGTCTCTTTCACTCCCAACCTATCTCCACTCATTTCACAACAGCAGTAAGTGAAATAAAACTAAATAGACATTTACGTCTAGGACTGGGAGTTAAAATAAAGCTTGACGTAAAAATTGAGTTGATGTTTTGCTCCACTGGCTGCACCAGCTCTGTCGCTGCTCTCACTTTCTCCTTGAAGAAGCCACACAAATAAAGTAGTCTTCGCACAAAAAGTCAGATAAAGATACATGCATGCAATTGTGTGCTGAGCTTGTAAGTTCATTAGAGGAGCAGACTGATGTTTTTACACTGAAGGTGCTTATAAATCCACATTTTATAATTTACCATTGTGAAGTTTCCTGTTGCACGTATCTTCAGGATCCTATTAATCAGATGGATGACAATACTATTAATACACCTATTCTAGTGAGGTGATGTCTTTCAGGTAGTCACGTGTTGCTTTCTTCGGCCCCAGAGGATGAACCTTACTGACTTTGGTGATCCCCTGACTTTTTATTTACCTTTTATCGCCACTAACAAGTAACAAAGTTTTCAGTTATCCAGTGAAACTACTGGATGGATTGGCACAAAATGTTCTACAGATTTCATGGTTCCCAGAGGATGTATCCTACTGACTTTTGTGATCCCGTGACTTTTTGACTACCAATACTTTGGTTTATGTCAAAATACCTGTAGAAATAATGATGTTAGCGTGCTAACTCACTAAACTAACAAGGTGAACATGGTAATCATAATCATATACCCGCTAAACATCGGCGTGTTAGCATTGTTATTATTATTGTGAGCATGTTAGCATTTTGCTCAAAGCATTGCTGCTAAAGTACAGCCTCACAAAGCCACTAGCATGGCTGTAGACTGTAGAACCAGAAATATCCATTTCAGTATACTCTTCTTTCTCTGAAAACCACACTAAATGCAATTGGTTACCATCTTTTCCCCTACTCATGCCCACTTTGTCACTTCTTCAAAACTGCTGCAAATAACTCACATGCTGAGACCAGCTGAGTTCTAAGTTGCTGATTGCTAGCTCTCAACAGCATTGATCAGTTAGCTAGACAAGTTATAACCAGCAAACATTGTTTTAATGTTAGCTATGCTAACTTAGAGCTCAGGCAATGTTTAGTAACGTTAAGGTTAAAACAAAGTTATTAATATTACCCTAACATTTGACCGCTAAGCAGCCGATTCCATGCCAATCAAGTGTAACGTTAAAGTAAACACAACACGTTAACGACAAGGAGAAGCGCTCGTCTTCACGCCTAAATCCCATTTCATAATATCTCAAGACAAATCCAGCAAGCCAGCTACGTTACAGTCTACACAAAAAGTGAGCTCAGGCAAATCAACACAACAGTAATGTTAGCCACGTCCTTGACAGCAACACGGAACACTAACCAACCACACAATCAGCCAACATATTGTTATTCGAGGCCGAGGAGTCGCACGTAACGTTACATGTTCACCACATCTAGCGAACCCCAAATTAGCCGCCTTGAATCCAACAATCAGTCATCATTAACATCACTTGTTGTCAGCTTACCTCATGCCTTTACACGCTTTTCCTTTCAGTAAAGCAAATAAAAAATAATCCATGTGTTGATCAGGTAAAGTAATCCAGTCGGAGAAAGGAGATTTGTACTTGTACTACAGCAGTTCAGGTCCAGCTTGCAGTTTTGCAAAATTCACGTGATTTCTCGCATTATCATCGTAAATTTAATGTCCATAACGTTACCTTGCCATGAGAGTCCTTCAGGAGTTCTGCTGAAGGCATTAACGTTACGGCACAAAGTAAGCCTTTCCAAACAAAACATTATCAACAAAAATAACTCCTCATTCACAGTTAGCAAGGCTCTCCAACCTCTCCTCTTATCATCAAAACAAACACTGTGTGTCTGTGTGTGTGTGTGAGAGAGAGAGAAATATATCTTTTCCTTATGTACAATTTATGACATTAATAAATATATTAATATATTACAGTAGGTGTGTTTCTCTCTTGTGTTTCTGATTGTAATTGCCTGCCAATACAGGCCATAATACTGAATCTATTTAGGATTTCTACATAAAAGAGATTGCTAAATGTAGTATATTAGCCATTCATAAGCCATACCAAAGATAGTTCTTACATATTAAATTCAGGCAAAATAAAAATTAAAAATAAATCATTGTCTGCAATATAAGTGCACAATTATGAGATTATCTTCATGATTGAAAGCATGATTTGTTCTCTTGGAGCTATAATAATCAAATTTCTACCAGAATCTTTGTTTTTTTGGTTCAGCACAGTTGTCTTACGCTCGTTACTTTGAATAAAAAACAGTATTGGTGTATTGGTAGAAAAATATAAGGATTATAAAGACAACATGAGCCTATTTCACCATAGGTTCCAATTACAGCAAGTTTAAAACTGGACCCAGGTAAGATGGCTGCCATATGGTTCCATCCCGGAACGGCAAGTCATTATGACGTGTCACATCTTCTGTTTTATATCTATACGTGCAGCATTGCAAACTGGATAAACACAACTGACAGCATGTGAGATTGCAGCAAATAATTATACATTATGAAGACAACGTGCAAGTATGAAGACATTTTGAAGAAAATGGCCCAGAAGAGAGCGATATTGTTACGCTCAGTCAACTAGTAAGACATGTTTTGGGATATTTGTGCCTAATTGCCTGATTGATCTGTATGTTACAGTTCATGTCAGCGCTCCTGGTGTGGCACTGTTTTTCTTTCTCTGTTGTACCGAGGACTGAAACTCTGAGCTATTAGGTTAGATAGTAGATGATCAATGTATCAGCATGAATGAGAGATTTTCTTGTAAAAGTGTTACACTTTCATATCCAGAGAACGTGGTCGTACAAATTAGGTTCCAATACTTCTTTCAGTGGAATAGAGTTTGCAGCCTTCGTTATTAGTTTAGCTGCAGCATGCAGATTCACCCTCCTTCACATTTATCATTATAACTAAGACAGTACAGTATACATACAGACCACCTACTGTGTGCATACTGTATATGTGTATGTGTGTGACCGGATAGAGGGAGCATAAGGGTGGAAGAGTTTATGTGTGTATGTGCTTGAATGGGTGTAGGTAGGTGGTGTGTGTGTGTATGTGTCCTCTAAACACCAATGAAAAGAGTTTGTCCTTCCAGCGAGGCAGACAGGGACAAAATGGAATCTTTCCTTTTCGTTCCCACTGAATGTTTGAATAGAGTAATATGCTTCGCTCTTTGTTTCTCTCTCCTCAACAGTATGCCAAACAAAGGACTGCTTTCAGCCTTTAATTGAAATGCTGGGTTGCGTAAAAGGACACACACACACACACACACACGTACACCCACACAAATGTATTCCAACATACAAAAAGTATGCAACAGACAGTCCGTACACACACACTCAATGCAGTCTCACACACACACACATAAGGACACAAAGACATATCTTGCAGACATGACACACACATCCAAAAAACATATACGTCTGTCATTGTCAGGAACCTTCACTGACTGCGTTCATTTCCACGAGCCTCCCTCTGCCCTCTCTTTGACCTGTTCAAGTCTGTTTTGAATTCCCATATTTTCACTTTCTCACATTTAATATAAAATCTTTCCCCTGATCCAGCTCACTCCCTCTTTCTCCTTCCTTTATGCTCCGTTTTTTTTTTTCTCTCTTCCCTTCCTCTCTTCATCCTCACCCCTCTGATACCTCCCTTCCTCTCTCCTCATTATCCTCTTCTGCCACAGTGGACATAGAGCAGCGACGGAATAAAAACGGAGTGAGGACACACTCCGTGACCCTCCTCTCCTCGTCATCCGTCTCTTCCTCCTCCTGCTCTCGTCGCCTCCTCCTCCTCCTCCTGCTCCTCTTTTTTAAGGATTTTAAAGGGATCGCTTACTGTGCCCCTTTGGTTTCAATGTGGCATTCTAGTGATGCTAACAAGCCATTTTTAGGGAAAGTGAAACTTTTTCCTCACACAATATGACAAGTGTCTGGTGAAGGAAAATAACCAGGCAAAATTCAAAATGCCAAGGTGTAGCTTTAAGACGACAAGGCTAAATTGGCTATTATTTTCCCTTCCTGTCTGTGCTGTCCTGTCCTGTCTGTCCCTCTCTACCTCTCCCCCTAATCCCGGTCATTCTCTTTATTAATGAATGCAGGCAGCCACACATATCTCTATATGTACAGGTGTGTGTGTGTGTGTGTTTGTGTGGACTCAAACTTTACATCTTAATCAGTGAGAGTTTAGAGGCAGTCTTAAGTATACTAGTGCAGGTAAAAACTGATCATAGCTGTGAAATGGTTGGGAGTGGAGCATCAGTCTGTTCATCAAACATCCTAATGTGTTTCTGTGCTACACCCTGCTTTCAACTAAACCTTTAATAAAATCAAACATCTCACTGCTGCATCCACACCACAGAAGTGACCCAGAGAGGGGAGCCTGCATTATTTGTTTGTGTAGGATGACATTTTACAGCTGTTTTTTTTCTCCTTCTTTTTGTGTCTAATTCTCTCTGTCTCTGTCCGTGTTTCACTCTTCACTCTCTTTCTAGATTCAATTAAATGCAGTTGTCGCCCCCTCCATACTACACACACAGAAAAATGTATAGATAGGACAAAGACACTGAATAAGAATAGAATAAAAGGTAAGAAAAATAAGTAAAAAGTTAGGATAAGCAAAGAAAATATTTCAAATATCACTGTATTCTGTCATTATGGGTGATAAGGGGGGATGTTTACCAAACCTGCCACAAATTACTTTCAGGGGTGCAAACTATTGCGTCACGGCAGTGTTACATTTTAGTGGGGTATTTACCAAGACTGTTTTGACTGAAGTGTTGAAACAATTAAGACGTTGCGTCACTGCATGTTTTTCCATCCACCTGTGTTCATGCACTTTTTCAATTTGCACATAAAAAAAACTTCGAGTGAAAAATCGAAATATAACAAAAAAGTCTTTACGCTTGGCTGACGTGGAAAAGTTGGTGCATCAATAAAAGCAAAATGCGACAAAGTGTGATGGAAACAGACTTAGTGAATAAATCATGACATACATGAGGCATGTGACTTATTTGAAAACATTATTATTTATTTCGAAAACATCAAAACTGCGTGGAGCGATGAGGAGACTGTAACCTTCCTCAAATTAATACATGAAACGTTTTCCACATGATGTTCATGCGTTCATGTCAAGTTTGACTGCCGCTCTTTTAATTATGCCATCTTTGCACACCCAACTGAATAATTAGCGACATCAACTGATTATCTCCATGCGCCCTCCTCCTAATAAACAGTTGTGGATGGTAACACACATTAATTCACATTTTCTTTTACAGATTTTCTGGAAATTAGGTTAAAATTTGCGTTAAATTTGGATGGAAACCTTTCAGTATGTATGTGTGTGTCAAGAGAACACATCCTCATTCTGACCTTTAACCCCTGACAATTTGATATTTGGCCTCAGCAGTGCTGCGTCAGTTTCAGAAGTCACAAGGAGCAAACAGAGGGATGGCAGCTAACCCACAGAGGGGAGGAAGAGCCTGAGAACTGCTGTCATGAGGAGAGGAGAGGGGAGGAGGGGGAGAAAGGAGAGGAGAGGCACAACATTTTCACAGGAAGCAGATGGGTGTAAGATGGATCTGTTTTATTATACCAGTCCAAACCACTTTAAAAACCAGTCTTACAGCAAAACATTTTATTTCAACAAAATCTTTTTATTAAATGAGAATACTCTGTATACTTCCCTGTATCTTGTATATTATATCCTGTGTCATAGTGTGATTATTTTCTCAACTTCAGATACCCATTTACCATGTGACCAATCAGACAAAACATTAAAAAAACCCAGCAGTAACTGACAAAGCTCATTGTGCTGCAACCAGTTGGCCTGCCTCTCTGACTCTGTCAAATCGTTTTATAATCTGATTGCTGGTTATGACTCTATCTCCATGTCTGTAACCAAAGTATTAGGTGAATTTCCTGGTAGGAGAAGAGGCTCAGCTTCGTTCCAACATCACAAATCATTCTTAATTATTATCCCGCGGATCCACAACAAAGAGAAAATATTGTAATGAGGCGCTTCGCTACTTTCCTCTACACATTGCAGCGGAGGTGAACACTCATTTTTCAGCCCCGCATTTGCATAAATTCTCTTCTTTTTTAAGTTGGCGCTGCCAAAAGTGATAAAGTGCATGCAGCACCAGGGAGGAGAATCAGGGAGAGGTGGGGGAGGGATGAGGAAAGCAGAGGGGGGAATGGGGTTATAGGTAGCAGAAGGGAAAAGTAAAGTAAGTTTAAAATAATAGAGAATGCAGAAGATCTGCATAGACTGTCTGCAAAGGGACAAAAATAGGTGGGCAAGAGAAGTGTCTGGACCAGGAGAGGAAGTGGTGACACACAAGCAGTGAGACGAAGAGAAAGAGAGAGGAAGAACCAAAAAAAAAGTGATGGAGGAAGAACATCAGGTCTGATTTGACCAATATAATGAAGAGAGAGAGGAGAGTTGAAGGGAGAGGCAGAGATAATGTGAGTGGGACAGATAACAAACAGAGAAAGCTGCAGGCAGGAAGCTATAATGGACTTTTGAGTGGAGAGAACGAGAGATAGATTTACGAGGAGAGAGGGATGAGTGCGGGGAAATACAGCGATAGCGTGATAGAGTGCTAAGTGGAAGGGGTAAATTGTGGCCCTGCCTGTGTTCTGTTTTTACAAAGCCCGTCATAAAAACGGTGTTTAAATTTAATAGGCGGCTGCAGTAGGACACACACACGCATACTGACACACACACACACACTCAGACATATTTTCTCTCACTATGGCGCAGGATAAATGCTATAATCCCAGAGAACTAAGAGTATCTATGCTGTATTTGACTTAGATTCGTGCATTTTTACATGAGAGGATATCAACATATTGACAAAGTAAAGTACCTGCATGTAATAGAAAAAAAGCTTCAATCAGTGCTAAAGCCAGAAACTGCTACCTGCTACAATAAAGTGACCAATATACAGAAGTGATGTTACGTTCACGAACGATCCGCTTCTTTTGAACGGATCTTTGGTATGAACCGAGTCGTACTTGGTGAGAGTTGTTCTTCTTATTGTTGTGCCCAAATTTTACTGCCTGTCCTAAATCCACTCCCCTTTACGTGAACAGTGAGAACCAGCCAGTCATAGTGTTGCATGAATTGCATTCAAGGCAAGGCAATTTTAAAATTCAAATTATTCAAAGTAGTAAATTCACTGACAATGCAGAGGGATATGGCGTCACCTTGTGTAATGTATACATGGCAGATCATTGACATTAGGTCTGGCAGTACGAGTCATTTAGTGCTTCTAAACCAGTCCACACATGCAAAATGAAATTCTATTGGTGGGATGTCTAAGTTTGAATCTGATTTTGCAGATAAACCTAGTAACCCCCACCCCCTAAAAAAAAAAGAAAAGAAAAGAAAAAGGAACGATGAGCCGTTCTTTTAAACCAGGACTTCTCAAAGTCCAGACCTTAGAACAGCAAGTCAATCCGGATCCAGCCCAAACCTCGTGTTATGAAAACAATACGTTATGAAGTGTAACATTTTCTATTTTGAAATACATACGTAAAATATTGATCAATAAATTGTTAGTGACGTTGAATATACAGTGTAGCTGGAGATCGTTCACAGCGATCATCCAGATGGTTTTAATGTGGCTTATTTCCCTATCGTTGTCATGGCGACGTTAACTGCAGGAAAGAGTGCTGTTGCTGTTGAGTTCACGCAGTAACGTTCCACCGGAGAATTTGCTATCAGCTCCTAAATCGCAGATACAGAATGTGTCTCGTTTTCTCTAGTACACGATTTCTACAACTAGTGTAAATGTAAGAATATGAGATGTGACATTAATTGCGACAACGAGCCTGCCTGTAAACAGAGTGTGTGCGTCTGTGTGTGTGCGTCTGTGTGTGTGTGTGTGTGTGTGTGTGTGTGTGTGTGTGTGTGTGTGTCTGTGTGTGTGTGTGTGTGTGTGGTGGTGGTGGTGGTGGTGTGTGTGTGTGTGTGGAGGGGGGTCGTTCTGGACCTCTGACCTTGAATAAAAAGCAGATGCGGACCTTTGAGTAAAAAGTTTGAGAACCCTGTTTTAAACGGTTCTCAGGAACGGAGCCATAAGATCCGGCTCCCTTCAAAGAGCCGTAATTCCCATCACTAATATGCAGTAACATTAAACAAGTCTTTCCAAAAAATAATGCAAAACAAATCAGTTCTCTAAATGTTTCATGTAATGAATGCTTTATAGGGTAAATACAGAACCAAGCAGACTGGTGGAATCTGAATTAAAATGAGACCTGTAGTGTTGTGATAAAAGAAAAAAAAATTAAAAGTAAGTAAGATACATTTTTCATATTTAGTCACACTTCAGCCCGCTGTCACCGTCAAAACACTGACCAGAAACAAAAATGGACAACAACAGAAACACGAGACGAATCCATCTTTGATATGAAAATAAAGAACACTATAAATAAACATCTGCATTTTATAAATCAGTGTCTGCAGCATTTCTGTGGGAGCTTAGAAGTTCTCTGTGAAAGGCAGGCATTTCAAGTTCTGCTTCTGCAGGTTAAATAACACTTCACACGGACAGAAGGAAACACACACACACACACACACACACACACAACACCCTCACCACACACAACGCAGCAGCAAATCTCATGAGTTATCTGTTACCCACAAACGCTCAAAGGTAGAAAACACACCCGTACCATCCATTCTCATAAACATTCACGTCGCACACACACACACACACACACACACATAGAGGCACACGGACTGAGAGCTTGGCCTTGTCTGGTGCAGTCATGGCTGGCTGTGGACTAACAGAGATATATGAGAGAAGCGAGCCGTGTGGAGAACAACATTTATCTACAACCCCTTCCCTTTAGTATGCAAGGACACCTACCAACAGAAACATGGCTCTTTATATCTCTGTCTTCTTCACTGTCAGCTCAGTCCAGTGCGCATTATTGTCAGGAAAGCAGCCAATTAGAGCATATTGACATTTTTTTATTTCCTTCATTGTGTTGGTGTGTTAACATTTGGACAACGGATAGTATGTGTTGCACTTGCTCCCACACCGTCCACCACTCACTGACTATCAGTAGTCAGTGTATGAGTAATTACTGTTTGTGTAGAAACAGTTTCAGGTCCTCCACAGACAACAGCTGCCTGGCAATCACTCACTTAGCGCTGCAGACAATAAGGTGAACTGTCCTTGGAGTAGGAGGTGGAGGAAGAAAACCTCCAAAGAGTACGAGCAAGACTGAAACAATGCTCCCTGACTCATTTCACCACCACATGTCTTATGCATGAATTTTTCTGACACAATATACGCCTGGTTCCTCGGCCCAACTCTGTTCTATATACAGCATGTTTGTCAGATCAAACATAAGTGGGTCTGATCTGGCCCAATGTGTTTGACACAATACTAAAAGGCTGTGATCCAGTTGTGACCCACATACTGTAAAATTGTCATTTTAATAGTTTGGCCCAGCTCTGGTCCATACACTGTAAACTGATATCAAATTAAAAACGTACTGCTGGCCCAGGCCTGGCCCATGAACTGCATGAAGAGTTGTTGCAACAAGTAGCGCTGCTTTGGGAAACATTGGTTCACACAAACGTGTGACCTGAGAGAGTATGGCTGTTGTACGTCACATCTCTTGAGGATCTACTTTTTGTCTCCCAATTACACTAAACCAATGGTGGAATAAGTACATTTTCACTACTGTACTTACAGCTAAAGTTGCTAGTTACTTATTATTAAGACTGTACAAACAAAATATATGATCAGCTTATAAAATACAATGCATTGTTATATTAAACGTCATTACAATACAAAATACCTGTATACAAGTAATACATCAGTAATAATAATGCAATAATACAATATGTTGTTATAATTATAATAATAAAAATAGTAACACTGACTGCCATTTTTTTTACACTTTAAGCACATTTTACTTCTGTACTTCTACTTAAGTGAAATTCATAACGCAGGACTTTGACTTGTAACAGAGTATTTCTGCATTGAGGTATTACCACTTTTACTTAAACAATCTGAATGCTTCTTCCACCTGCACCAAACTGATTTTGGACTATTATTATCACATGACCTCTGTGTTTGGCAAAATATGGTCATTTGCGGTGGAATTTTTACTTTACAAATTACGGACATGGGAGATTCGCACGGGATTAAGAGCACAGATGACCTCTGCAATTATTACAAATTACTAGAGGTCCCCAGGTAATACTAGTCCCGTGCGAATAGGGCTTAGGATAGTGCCATAAGTGCAAAAAAATTCCACAGCATTGGGCATTTAGTGGACTCCAACAGCAGTGTATTTTACAGCATCCAGTGAAATACAACATAGAACTAGTTATCAATAACATAGCCCCAATTCTATGTGCGTTTCTTTCAAAATCTCATTTTGTGAGGTCCTGACGATGTCATACAGTACAAAGCATTGTTTGGTTGCCTTTCAGTGTTTATGACTGAAGTGCTTCTTTAAGCTGAAGTGAAACAGAGACTTGTGAAAGATCACATCTCTCAGAACCCACGATTTACCCAGCATGATGTTGGCCCTGCTTTCTTACCGTTATACAACACTGTGTGTGTGTGTGTGTGTGTGTGTGTGTGTGTGTGTGTGCGCACGTGTCTGTGTGTGTGCATTTGAGGGTTTAACAAAAACACTTCAACTCCCTCATTCGAGTTCCCTACCGTTCCGCTGTCACTCACACACACAGACACACACACACAGACACACACACGCACGCACACGCAGCGGTGGGCTCTCAGTGTGTGAGTGACCCAGACATTTGGCATCTTTCGCGTCAGGGTGCAATCTCTTTCTTTCCTCTCATTCTCCTCATCAAACAGAGAGAAGAGAGGGATGGAGGGAGGAAAGAAAGAAGGGGGAGGCAGAAGGTCAGTGGAAGAGAGGGAGATGGATGATCCAAAAGAAAAAAAAAAACACAATAACAAAGACTGAGGACGAGCGGAGAGGGTGGTGGAAGGTGGAGGAGCAATGGAGAAAGATGGGAGGAAGGAAAAGAATGAGGGTCTGGCAGGGAGAAATATGGTGAAGCATTGAAGCAGATGAAGAGAGAGCTGAGAAAAGACAGATAGAGGAGAAATCGAGAGAACTGAGACAAAGTTTATCTCCATCAGGAGTGAAAAAACGCTTCCTAGTGGCTCATCTGTGCTGTGGTTTCGAATCCAAACAAGAACTCTATGATCCTGTCAGGCCCTACTTTCTCCCATGTGTCCAGTATAATTTTACTGAAATCTGTCGTTAAATAAATTAGTAGATAAATACATATCATACTAACAACTAAACTAAACTAAACTACTTTAGTTGAAGGTGAAATTTGAACACTTTTTTATAACAAACTTAAGATAACAAACTATTCTTCAGCGTTTTAAGCATTTTACAACAACATATCCCAAATCTCAGCTGTGTGCTCACTGCAGCGTTAGCATTCAACAGCCACAGCATGATTTTATCCGTCTTGAAATTAGGTATTAAAATATAAGTATTCACTTCAGCAGTAGATGCCAGTGTAGCTTGGAATATGTGCAGAAAACCCCTGGAACATGTTTCACTTTTTCAGAGAAACCTTTAAAGAGAAAACCCATCTTGTTACAGAAGCTAGTAATATGAGCAAAGGCTAGCTAGAAACTCTTATGATGGATGATTTTAAGCATTTAGTGAACTGTGTTTTCTCCCCTTGTTTGTGCAGGGTTGACCCAGATTCTAAAATAATGTGATAGAAAGCCTAGAAAAGTATGCATTAAAGGAAAATCAATGCCTCTTTAGCAGTGAGTAAAGTTACCACCTAATAGAAAAAATCCTGTTGATAAACTACAACACAAAAATGCTCAAGTAACTGGGGTTAATCTAATATATAAATTCCACCCCTGCTCTTCACAATGCAATGCATTTTCTTTTGCCTGTGGAGGTGTAAATTTCACACATACACACACACACACACACAAACACACACACGCACGTGAGGAATCAGGGCTTAAGAGGACAACAATTTCCGGCTTTGAGTTTTTCGCAGCTTTCTGACGAGGCAGCAAGTTTATTTGTGCTTCTTTAGTGTGGGTGACGAAAAGTGGACATTCATTAGAGCTGCTTCAAAGACGCTGCAGTCACACACTCATTTTTAGAAACCTGCTTACTCTCCCTGTATATCAGAACGTGATTATGGCGCCTCGTGGCTGTAAACAGCCCACTGAGCAGGGCATCAATGCTGAGATGATGAAGAGGCTGAATATAAAAACTGCAGCTGTATAGACAGATAGAAAGACAGACATACAGACAGATAGATAGATAGCCTCTCTCTCTCTCTCTCACACACACACACACACACACACACACACACACACACACACACAAAACAACAACGGGTGGAAGTTAAATCCGAGGTGACGTGCTGACTAAACCGCTCCCTGCTGTTGACCAGCTACTGATTGTCTAGGTCAGGACAGACACACACACACACACACACACACACTGCTGTTTCCTGCCAACGGTTGGCTCCCATACGCACACATTTGCACACAGCTTCGGGTGACAGAGATTAATAGCCTTACTGACTGACAGAGTAACTTCCACTTCCTTTGTGTCACTGTCGGCCCCAGGCGGCACGTGTGTCTCAGTGTGTGTGTATGTGTGTGAAGCCATTATTAGAAGTATAATTGCGGAGACATTTAAAGTGTTTCCCCTCAAGGGCTCTGCCGGCATCCAATAAAGTTTTCATGCCGCAGGAGAGACAGAGCGCGAGTGGAGAGAGAGTGACAGAGAGGACAGAGGGTAGAAGGGGAGGAGAGAAAACAGGGTGTGTAGGCTACAGCAAGGTGCAGCAGTTAGCAACAAGCATGTGGTGTCCTGGCAGTCTCTGACTATACACAGTAATCTAACTTAAAACGGGAGTCTTGTAAATTTACACTCTGTTTTTTATTGTTAATCCATGTAGCACTGCTGTGCATGAAACTAAACATTGCAGATGTGCATTAGTAAGTATCCCTGAACTCACTGATGGAAACATTTGGTTGATGAGCAGATAAGCCCAGTAAAGTAGCTGCCTAGGCAACATTATCTCCTACAAAATATGTTTATATACTACTTGTTTGCTTGGCCCAATATGCTTTTCAGGAAACATAATTGCTGCCTGGAATACATTCACTGGCAATGTTTTGGGTATTTTCTTTCAATCCAGGCAGCGTGACAGCCTTATGCAAAGATTATACATCTGCAAAGATTCACACAAACGTCTCTGTACAGATGTACACAGAGAAGGGCAAATCTCAGCAACAGGAGCCAAACATCCTGATTGGCTGATCCAATTTTCTGTTGGGAGGCAAGTTCCATGGATGGATGGATGGATGGATGGATGGATGGACACATGTTGATGTTATATAAAGTGTAAAAAAAAATGTCTGCAAACGCGTTCTCATATGTGTAGACAGAGAAAAATGATTAGAAGTCATAAGGAGGAGGCACAGGACTTCTACACCAGAGACTGCAGTTTATCTCCTGCATCGTATGCTACTAAAACACCTGGTTAATGTTAGGGAAAGATTGGGCCTCATGCAAGAACCACTCATACAAACAGATTTGTTCTCAAGTGGTACGTACAAGTGATAGTTGAAATGTTACCAGCATCAAGTAAAATAAATAAAATAGAGCTTAATGTACAATTAATAATCTGTTTACCATATCAGTGATGTAGCCTACATCATGGCTTGCCAATTTACTGAGAGGTTTGACAGTGGGACAGTATAAATGTTACCAGCATACATATTTTGGCTAGAAAAAATTCTCGCACTCCGACAGCTGCCTCAAGGTCTCTATGCAGGTCACTGTCCAGGTGAACATCGTCTGTTAAACCTGACAGTGAACATCACCTTACAGCCCAATGGTATTCTCTATGTATCTCTCTGACTGTCACATCTCTTTGACTGCCTCCCATTTAAGTCCTTGTCACTGTCCCTCCCCCGTCATGGTACAGCCCTGCCATGACTTAGCATTGACAACCGTAGTAATTACTTCTTGTTTCAGTACGATATGAATACTGACACTGCAAAATGTGTTCGTTTGTTTTCGTCTGCTGATTTTGAACAGGTTCCCTTACACAATGGTCAGTGTTTAATGTATTAGGTGCACATGTCAGCTGGTATAGGTTATTTGAAGAGTTGAAAAAAAATGAAAAACGTATGTCAGTGTATCTTTCAATGAACAGCAAATATTTGAACAAAACAGGCAACAATCTCATCTTCTCAACTTCAGAGAGCTTGACTCAGTGCAAATTTGCTATGCAGATGTGAGCCATCACTGTTTAGAGATAGTTGCAAAGTCACAGTTGTGTGAGAGTTGAGAGGATGGAGAGAAAAAGTGAAGGCAGAGGAAATGAGGAAAGGTGATTACTGGTGCAGTGAATCTCTGAGGATGAAGGGTTTTTATTAAAAACAGATGAGAAGAATGCATGACAACTTCTCTCCCTCTCACTGCCTCTCTGTGTTTTTCTTTGTCTCTCCCTCCTCCATCTCAGTCTGCCACCCACCTCTGGGATTTACATGTCATATTGAGACTGGATAGACTGTACCTGAGAAGTTTACCTAACTAAACAGCTTAAAGTACAGCTTGTCCATTTAGATGAGATGGAATGAGAGTGGGAAAGACGCACTGCCTCCCTCTGTCTGTCAGACTCTCCCCTTTACAGGGAGCTTGTGTTTTTCCTTTCCAACACTGACTCAAGACAAATATTTCGTAAAACGCACCTTTTCAGTCCCAGAAACCCAAAATTTAGGCATATTAAGACATAATTTGGGACTTGTTTAGTGTTTGTGTGTGCGCGTGTATATGTGTACATGTTAACATATCAGCCTAATTTCTGTTTGCTTGATGCCTCCTGAGATGGTAACATTTTAATGTTTGATGCAAGAATACACTGTAGTCCTACATGCGAGTCTGCAAGAGGAGCTACACACTGAATCATTTTTTTGGCGCTCTACACATAATCACAACACAACGCAACAAGCCAGCGATCATTTCATTGGTTAACACTACAACTGGCATTCTATTGGTTGGGGAATTTTGACAGGCTTGTTGCACAAAAAATCCAAGAGCAGAGCAGAAATCCGAGAGCAGACGTTTCACGAGCGCACAGAAGCAGCCTGAGTGCGAGGAGAAGGGCTGAAACTGGAGCGCAGGAAATCTGTGCAAGCAACAATATATCTGAGTGCAAGCATACTGTTTGAGCAGGAGCAGAGCAAATGTAAGTGCGAACAGGGGCTATTTGAGTGTGAGCGCAGGTTTTTGAGGGAGAGTATTACAAAATCTGAACGTGAAATCAGTCATGCTCTCAAACTGAACGACCACGCTCTTGATTAAAGTTGCATTCGGTTCACACACCGCAATATACATTTCTCAAAGTTGGGAACACGTGTCCACATCTCTGAGGAGGTCATATGACCTGACAGCACCACATACACCACAGATTTAAGATTAAAAAAGACTCTTTGGTGCAAAGTTAAACTCAGCTTACAGCTAGTTCAACTAGCTTACTGTGTGTTTTCAAGAGCTCTCATGTTTTCAACAGCCACACTCAGACAACTCCTGTTATGATATCATATTGTTATAAACACATAATAAAACACAAATACCAACACATTATGACCAGTCACCATGACTGAATTATAACAGTAACATGACAAGCTGACCCGGGCGCTGTTTGGGCGGAGAACTGAGCTAATAAGCGCAGCTTTGTAAATAGCGGTCGATTTAGGTCAGACTGCTGTAGAAGCTCTGAGGCAAACAAAAGTTTCTGATACTTACACGTTTTGTTCAGCAAGATAATCTTCACAAACGAACACCACTTTTATGATTTTTGAAGCGTAAATGCAATCGGCAGAAGTAAAAAGCTAACGTTAGGCTATAAACGAATTATGCCACGGTCGCATGACTTCTACGTCACCACCACTAAGCTTCCAACTTGCAATTTGAATTTAAGCGCTTACCTTGCAAATATAAACACAACGAGGCTGTAAAGGCGGACGAGTGAGTAGGTGAGTTTCTGTTTTCGGCGTGACAACGTTTAATGTCCCCGACAACCTCTGTAGTCTCATTTAGCCTCTTGTTAGCAACCTTTTTTTTTTTTTTTAAACACGTAAAAGCTTCAAAATTCAGGAGTGGGATATTTACTGACGTATTTTATGTCTCAGAACAAAACGTGAAAATCCCTTAAGCTTGTGTTAACCACACACCTTATTTCAGGCATCTAACCAAAAACCCATTCAAGAAACCTATTGACTTCCAGACAAGGGAACCAGAAGTCCATAAATGCTAACTCATTTTAGGGTTTTAGGACTCATTCCTGCAGCACTCTCTACCAGAAAACACACAGAAAAGTTCAAAATTTCACTTAAATTTCAAGGAACACACAGGCAGTTAAGCAGCTGGTATAACATTTAAAGATTTTTGGTAATTTTGAGCAAGTACATACAGCAAGTCAAAACAAACACTAAGTCTATACTGATTTCTTTGCAAAAATCTATTTCAATTTCAGTTCGACTGTCAACACTTTGAACTACTGTATGTCTCCTTGAGAATAAACACGTAAAGTGTACTATGTTCTTGCCAGTAGATCAAGTTTCAATCTGATTTCTTTTTCCACTACTGTGTCTTCTAATCAAATCTTGTCTGCCTCTTCTCTCTGCAGTCAGGAGGGCTGCGTCACAGGAGCACACAGATCTGATTTCTGCTGCTGCCGCTGATCGCAGTCTGTCATGTCAGTTTAAACAGGAGGAAAATGATGGCTGTCATGTGGTTTATTAAACAATGTAATGCAGCACAATGCAAAGAAACACAATTCATCAAAAGTTATACTAACACAATGCCACAACGAGGTACTGTAACTCAACGAATTGCCACTGACAGTTACATGAACCTGTTGAGCTACATAGAAACACAGAACAGCAAGTAGATCTCAGCAATAGGATTACGTTCAGGATGCAGTCACACCATTTTAATCCACTATTAAAGTTTCCACTCTGTTTCACACTGCTTCACTTAACATTGATTCACACTGGCACAGTAGGTTTCATACAGACTGTGTAGAATTACGACCACAGTGCAACCCTGCCTAAGGAAGGCTGATTTAATCTGCTTCATTGGATTAAAATGTGAAAAAAATCAAATGTGGGAGCATCCAGACCTGCCAGGTAATGTGTTCTGGCAGGATGATAACAGTCACACTGAGAGGAAAAGTGTAATTCTGGAGGATGAATGGTCCAAGATCCCATAAATGGCATATTTAAGTCTTGTTTTAGGGTGTATTTGAAATGGGCCACAATATTCCAGTAAGGAAGAAGCACATAAAGAGGTCTACATTAGGATGAAAGCTATTTTAAAACGCACGCATACTGTTAACCACTAAACCCCTACCCTGAACAGAGATCGTCCAATCATAGCTTAGTAACCATAACTAGGCACGGCGGGCCTCTCAAGCTTTGGATTTCTCTACATGTTAAAGCAGTGTGCATGAGGCTCTAGTAAGATTAATTTCAAAAACCAAAAAACACAAGAGCAAGTGTAATGATGGCTTAAACACTGTGTAACTCTAATGTAAGCTGCAAACATTGGAATCCACATTAAAAATCACTTCTGTACTCAGAGCAGCTGAAAGGACAGCGGCCGGCAAAGCTGTCTTCACCAAAAGACAAAACAAAAATGATTTTCAAGTAGGCTGCATGAGAATTACACAGGAAGGAAACTTATGTTTTTCCTTATTGATTCAAAGTTAGGGTAATGTTAACGGCTGTGCCATGCTCTTTATAGGATTTTTGGGAAGTTAATTTAAACACTATTCTCATAATACTATGACCAACTAGCTCTACACTGCAATACAAGAACAATGCTGTTTGTTTATTCCCATGTATTCTGCTGTACACGTACAACTGGTGAGGATTAGCATCATTCCTTTAGCAAGCTATCATGTATGTAGCCATCAACGTGCCACTTTTAAGGCCACTTTTTCAAGATTCCCGTTTTAAAAAAGAGTCAGCTGGAAACATTAAAAAGTCAGCCGGAGATGGTGTTTTCAACCAACTCATGAAGCTAACATTAGCTTGATTAGCTGGCTAGCTGCTGCTGATAGAAGGCAATTTCAGCCGGCAAAATCGACGGTCACCGGCTAGAAATGAGAAGCCTGCTTTTCTCTACAACTGTCAGAAATGAAGGACCCATTGTTTTAAAAAATTACTAAGAATTTCGAGGGGTAAATCTGCCACCACTAATATTGTAAAGTGCATATGTGCTGAGTGATAATGGAAAGCTTAACAGGTGTAGCAATAACTAGGTGTGGATTAGTGAACGGTAAATTCAGGAGCAGCAGTTATTTTCTGGTGGGTGGTGTCACGTGTGTGAATGTATATTATAGTGTTTCCATTGTGACTGCTTTTGGAAAATTGAATATAGACCTTATTCAGGAAAAACCTTTTCTCCCCTCTTTCATCCTCCTTCGAGCCCCATCGGTCTTTGTAGCCTGTCTATAGTGCTCAGTCTTTCTCTCTCTGGTTGCCGGGTAATAAATTGGTTGACACCAGACATTTAGGCCGGCGATGGAAATATCACATCCAAATACCACGCTGACCCTCAGCAGCCCTCTCATCGCCCGCTGGCCAACATCCTTTGTTCTTCACACACAGAGGACAAGACACGGATACAGGAAGGAAGATGGACAGAAAGAGGTAGAGAGGAGGAAAGAAAGATCTAAGAGAATTTTTTTTTTTAAAAGAGGATACAGGTGGAGACAGGGAGGAGGGTGGATGAAGGCAACAGAATCAGCCATTGGAAAGATCAGGTGATTATTGTAATTTCCTCTCCCTCACTCTCACTCTCTGAGGGGTCCATAGCATCATTAAAAGCTCATTTGTACTTTTCCCAAACCCCTACCCCTCTCCATTGATTAGATGTCTCATTGATGCTCTGGTGATTAAGACAATGATTGTCATTCGTTGGCGTATTGACCTACCACTCAACACACTCGTCATGATGAGCAAACCTCACATTCAAGCCCTCATGTTGCGTCACCTTTATGATCTAATTTAATGTCTACAAACACATGTTCGTATTCAAGGCGCAGAGTTGGTTGGGTCCTCCTGAGGAAAGGCAATTAGGCTTTATGGACTAGAAGTTTCACTTGTTTCTTGTGTTTCTGTTCTTTTGCCCATCAATAGAAAAGGAAGGTGACGTTCGATAATGATTATGTTTCATTAATTTCTTTTACACGACACCTCTCATATACAAGATAAATGTTCCTAAGTATCACATGCAAGGAAACAATGGGGGGGGGGGGGTGTAATCTGATCAAACCAATTTCAGACTATTTAAAGACTGATTTGACACTAAATCCACTTTCTGAGTAAGTCAATTATATATATGTACAGTTACTTTATTATACTGTCAGCTACAGCAGTGATAATCTGTGATGTTGTACTGCACTCCTCAAAGTAAAATGGAACATTTACTGAAGCCTGCTGAAAGACTGCATAGCGCTGCCCACAACGTCCACTGAGCTTGAGTTTCTCATTTACTTGCCTATACTTACTGAAATTAATATTAAAATGATCAAATACAGCCACAAGGCATTTACCACATTTAAATAAGCTGTAAATGTATATTCCATATGGTTGTATGTATTGAAACCCAAAAAATGTTGTCAAAACACTCTAAACTTTAATGGAAATGTGGCTGCTGAAGAACAGATGCTCTGCTTCTGAAAGTGGATCCACAGTGGAGACGTGGCACAACCAAAACACAGTTTGGGGCTAGCTAGCGGTTTAAACAAGGATGGCTCTGGACCACCATCTTGCCCGTCAGTGAAGGGGCTTTCCATGGTGGTTAAAAAAAAGATGCTTTAGGTTCGCAGTTACCCACGAATGTATGACAGCTGTATTGATTGAAAATGAATCATATCGCTTCCATCAGATGCATTTGAGACGGATGATTAAAAAACGCTGCTGAAACGCGTTCAGTTTAGACATGGCGTAAGGCACAGGGACACTGGACATGTGGTGGAGACATTCATGTTCCCCGCAGGATGAATTGTAATAACTTTGGGGATCTCCTCTAGCGCCAATCATCGAGTCAAATTTTTAATTTGTCAATGTGTGACGTATACATTGCAAAACGTAATGATATTCCCCTCAGCCTCAGCTGTTCTTTTTCTTTTGTGCTCATTAGCAAGTGTTAGCATGTTAATATTGTCATTGTGAGCATGTTAGTTAACTTACGTTAGCATTTAGCGCCTAATTACAGGCTCATAGAGTGTAGCTGTGGACTTCTGTTTTAACTTCAGTTTAACAATTTAGAATTGCACTACATTATTATTATTATTATCATTATTATTATTATTCAATTCAGTTTTATTTATATAGCGCCATATCATAACAAAGTTATCTCAGGGCACTTTTTCGTATAGAGCAGGTCTAGACCGACTCTTTATATTTACAGAGACCCAACAGTTCCCACCATGAGCAGCACTATGCGACAGTGGCAAGGAAAAACTCCCTTTAACAGGTAGAAACCTCGAGCAGAACCAGGCTCTAGGTGGGCGGTCATCTGCCTCGACCGGTTGGGTTGAAGGGGGAGGGGGGGAGCAGGAGAGAGAGAGCAGGAGGAAAGAGAACATACAGCAGCACAATACAGTTCCACACAGGGATGTAACGCAATGGTTGTGGTATTGGTATGGATGTTAACACCAACAGAAATAATACTAAGAGCAACATTATAGCAGCAATACTAATAATAAGAGCAACAGCAATAGCAGCAGTGGGTGCAGAGCAGGAGCACGGGGCCAGCAGGTGGCTGCAACCATAGATCCAGACTCCACAGCTCCGGAGGCAGAAACACCTGCAGAAAGCAACAGAAGGAGAGAGAGAGAGAAAGGGGAGAGAAAGCACACAACTACGGGAAGAAGTTGAATTAATAACAAGCATTGATGCATTGATGGGATACAGATGGTAGAGATGAGGAGGAGAGAGGAGCTCAGTGCATCATAGGAAGTCTCCCGGCTGTCTAGGCCTATAGCAGCATAACTAAGGGGTGGCTCAGGGGTCACCTGAGTCAGCCCTACTATAAGCTTTATCAAAGAGGAAAGTCTTAAGCCTACTCTTAAATGTGAGGAGGTTGTCCACCTCCTGTACACAAACTGGGATCTGGTTCCACAGGAGAGGAGCTTGATAGCTGAAGGCTCTGGCTCCCATTCTACTTTTAGAGATTCTAGGAACCACAAGGAACCCTGCATTCTGGGAGCGCAGTGCTCTAGTGGGGTAATAGGGTACTATGAGCTCTTTAAGATATGATGGTGCCTGACCATTTAGGGCTTTGGTGAGGAGAAGGATTTTAAATTCTATTCTGGATTTTACAGGGAGCCAGTGTAGAGAAGCTAATATTGGAGAAATATGATCTCTTTTCCTGGTTCTTGTCAGTAAACGTGCCGCAGCATTCTGGATCAGCTGGAGAGTCTTAAGGGACTTATTGGGGCAGCATGATAGTAGAGAGTTGCAATAGTCCAGCCTAGACGTAACAAATGCGTGGACTAGTTTTTCTGCATCTGTTTGAGACAGGATGTGCCCGATTTTTGCAATGTTACGTAAATGAAAAAAGGCAGTTCTTGAGGTTTGTTTTATGTGGGAGTTAAAGGACATATCCTGATCAAAGATAACTCCAAGATTCCTTACGGTGTCACTGGAGGCCAGGGCAATGCCATCTAGAGAAACTATATCTTTAGATAATGTGTTTCAAGGTGTTCGGGGCCAAGTACAATAACTTCGGTTTTGTCTGAGTTTAACATCAGAAAATTGCAGGTTATCCAGGTTTTTATGTCCTTCAGGCATGCTTGAAGTTTAGCTAATTGATTAGTTTCATCTGGCTTGATCGATAAATATAATTGGGTATCATCTGCATAACAATGAACATTTATGGAGTGCTTCCTAATAATATTGCCCAAAGGAAGCATATACAAGGTAAACAGAATTGGTTCAAGCACAGAACCTTGTGGAACTCCGTGACTAACTTTGGCGTGCATAGAGGATTCATCATTAACATGTACAAACTGATATCATTCTGATAAATAGGATTTAAACCAGCTTAGTGCGGTGCCTTTAATGCCAATTATATATTATACCATGGAGCTAACCTTCTCTGTTTTATTATCTTCTTTTTTAGAGGGGCGATAGAGTCGAGTGTAACACACAGACACCTGTCCTACACAAATGTTCCACAGATGGCCAACAGAGGTGGTGGTGGAGTTGCTGTTTATGTGAAAAGCCACATTCAAGTGCGTGAAAAACAGTACGTACATAATGTTACTGACCTTGAGTTTGTGGCCCTGAAGGTTGAAGCCCCAGTGAGTGCATTGATTGCAGCTGTATACAGACCTCCAGACTACAGTGTCAGTCATTCCTGTCAAACCTGGGAAGCCTTTTGGACTCACTGGAGATCATGGATTGTCACCCCATCATTGTCTGTGGCGACTTCAACGAGAATCTCTCGTCCAACGCAAGTAAGCCGATACTTGAGCTGTTTCAGTCCAGGGGATACGCACAACTCATTACTGCTGCCACCACAGATAAGAACACACTGCTAGATCTCATTTTCATCTCTCAACCACAGCATTGTCTCCACTCTGGTGTAATGAAAACCTAATACAGTTATCACAATCCTGTGTACTGTGTAGTGTTATATTTTTAAGAAACTTATTTATTAGAGCTTTCTGTAAAAAAAAAAGAAAAGAAAAATTACAGAATTCTGCATTAATAACAGTTTGATGTAAAACACTGAATTATTTAATGTTAAAATCAAAAAGAGTATATCACAATGATTATGTTCACTGAGAACTATGTAGAGAACAGACCACTTACTTACAGAGACTTAAATTACAAATGCTACAATTCTACAATTGTCTACAGTTATCCAGAGTAGGGGTGTCCTCTGTGCAGCCTGGCTTCAGCACCCTGCCAGGCTGCCTCAGTCTCTCCGAGGCTGTGAGGGAGGGAGGGTGGACCAGAGGATCCCCTCCTCAAAACTTGATATGAGTGTTGTAATGTGCCTGAGACAAACTGACCTGCAAAGCCTGGTACGGTGATAACATGTCAGTTGTCAAAATGATGTTTTCTGTTTGAGAATATGGTAAGTAAGACAAACATACACTGAGCATCAGGTTGTGTCTTTTACGTAGCTACATTGTTATGTTGTAATGAAATTTGGTTTGGTAATCTTAAATTTTGAGAGTAATGTAATATTATGGGTCATATTTTTTTCAGGTAACCATACTGTTATGAGCTATATTCCAACATATTTAGGCCTGTGCATTTACCATGGTGGGTTTGGGTCAGGGTTGGTGAATGCACAGGCCAAAACAGCTTCAGCAGCTGTGTACACTATTGTACACATTTCAACAGACCAATTTTTGACTTTTATGTAGGTAGGCCTTTACTCTAGTGCCTTTACTCTGACTTGAGTGAAATAAAAAGTACTTTGACTTGAGTAAAACATAAAGTAACAGTACTTTAACTTGAGTATAATATTCTACTAACCTACCCTTTTTGACCCTGGGGAAGAGAATCCAAAGTAGACTAATTTTTACTGTTAGTTTTACACTGTATGACTTCATTTGAGGTCACATTAAAGTGTTTACTAAGTAAAGACTAACCTGTAAGTAAATAGATGACCATATCAATTATAACCATCTACATCAACCATAATAAGTCATGGCTAAGAGGTATTCAAACAGCATTTAAAATCTAAAAGAAAGTGTATATGAAACAATGCCAATCATTACAAAGCTAACAATTTCATTGAACAATTTTCATCAAATCTAAACTACACTAACACAAACTCAACAGGTAAAAAAAAATCAAACTGCTTTAATTTCAGTAATTTTGTTTCCTGTCACTTTTATCGGTGGGGTGGTCATCAATGTCTCCACCGGGGTCCACTTTGCTTCCTCTATCGATAGGACGCGACCATCTTCCACGAGAAGCTTCAGGACGCCTGGAGTCCCCTCCACATCCATTACGCTATATGCACCAACTTCCTCCTCCTGTGAGGCGCTGCCCTCCTGTCGAGACAAAGTAAACATCAGGTACCATATTGTTTGATATTCACCCTCTATCACCACCAAAGCACTGTGCACTTTCTTCTTATCCTTAACAGACAGGGCATTGTTTAACTGATAAATAGGTCTTTTTTGAGAGCATTTGTTTGACTTTTTCATTATTTTTACCATTGCTGTATTTGTTGTTGCTTTGTTTTTTTGTCACATCAATTCAGTACACATAAATCACAAAAATGTAGGCCTAATGATTTTTATTAGACATTGATATGTAAGTTTGTCGCTGTTAAAATCCTCAGTCACCTCCACTGTGATCCAAAATCATTAGAAAAAATAAACCCTACAACAACAGCAACAACCCAGTACCTGAATCTTGGTGAAATTTGTCGACTGCAGCTGGAAGCCGTAGTCCGATGTCCCTGGCTTCATGTGGGACACTTGAATGATGGACCCAATGTGCAGGTTTATATCATAGACTGCAGCATCCCTCCACAGGTACACATGTATTTGTGTTTCCTCCTGTAGAAGATAAGATAATATAATATGTTAATGTACTGACACCATAATATCTCCACACGCAATAAACCCCCCAAACAAATCGGGCTTTACCCCCCAACAACTGCAAGTGCAGCTATCAGATAAATGTAGTGGAGTAAAAAGTGAAATAATTCCTCTGAAATGTAGTCGAGCAGAGGACTTCATCCCCCCCAACCCCCACCCCCTAACTAACCCGTTTATATTGCTTCAAAAACACTGAACTTACCAGAGAGTGAGCTGACTTTTGAACTTGAATTAAACAGATTAACCTTTATATCAAATGCATAGCCTACTTGCTGCAGTGTCATATTTCTCAGGGGGATGACCTCTTTGCCCTTGTGGACCTTTCGTACAGCAGAGAGCTGAAAAAGGAGGATTGGTGTGTTAATTTCACCTTTTATACAGATACTTGTGAACTCTTAAACTTTATTTCCTTTACTACAACAACAAATTGATTTACACACCGCAGGCCCATCAGCCAAAAGTTAACTTAATTGGACCACCTCCCCCTCCACCGTGATTAGTCCCTCAGCGCCCCTACAGCTGCTCAGGGGCGTCACAGGGGAACAGGGATTGAGGAGAGCCGTAGCCTCCTCTCTAAGCTCCTGGGTAATTGGCAGCGGGGCGCTTCTAAAGAACATGGTATTCTTGTTGATTGCAAAACTGTAAGGTGGAGACTGACCCATTAGAGAGTAGCCTCTCACCACATAGCTGCTGCCCTCCTTCACTCTGTTAGCAAACTCTTCGTAGAAGGTTGCCTTGGTCAGAGTGTGTCCATCAGAAATGGCTGCCACAATGTTATTTTTCGTGGTGGCTGGCCTTGCTCCACGGCTGGAGAATTCCCAGGCCACCACCCTGGGCTGCTTTTCCACCGCCACCACACATACGTGCAGTGGTGGCGGTTGGTATTGTGGGTTGTCAGGTTTAGATGAAAGGACGCTTTTTAAAGCCATTCTGAAATGATAAAATGAACACAGACAAAAATATACAGATAAGCTATTATTAGACAATATTTATGTAATATTTATTTATTATTCAAGATGTATTTATTCATATTAGAAACTATAGGCCTATTTTCATGCTGCGTCGCTATTTGCCTTCCCACCCTCAAAATGCCTTTGGTCACAACAGTCTCAAACTCACTTCCATTCATTTAGTCATTCATTTAACCCTAACAGTTAGCCAACTAGCTAGCCAATCAATATTTCTACAAATTGAAGGCAATTTCAGTTTTCTTCTTTTTTAAGGCCTTTGTCTTACCCATGCTTGCACATCAACTCACCTTGCACATCTTGATGGGTGGGGTTTTTCTATGCAACACAGATGAAGCCAATTAGGGATCATTATAGAGTTCCCAAAGGCTTGATTATGTTTTAACTTCACTTAAGGCCAGAAAGACTTTCAGAAGGTTTTAAAACCAGCCATATTATAAAGGGGTTGAATAATTGTGACATGGCTATATTAACAAAATATCCTGTTACTCAGAAATATTACATCATACATTTTCTTTGTTGATTTTATGTATCAGTCAACTGATAAAGAAGTCATCCAAAGCAAAATCTAGCTCTCTGAAAAAATGTCATTGGTAAATCCTTACAGTCTTTGGGGGGTTGAATATTTCTGATTGCAACTGTATGTTAGTGGCACAAAGACTGTAGTCCTCTGTCCAGCCTGAGAAAGTTGAGAGGTAGGTGTTTTTCTCCCTCAGAATTATCATATAAATAATTTTGATTGCTATTGACAAAATCTGGCACCAATGAAGTTCCAGATCCTTAAAAAAGAAGAAAACTGAAATTGCCTACAATTTGACTTTGAATTCTTAATTCTTCATGGCCTGGTGTGTGTCTGTGTGTGTTTGACAGCCACTTCAAAGTGTGTGTGTGGTGGTCTGAGCATGTGGCTGGTCATTATGAGTTCCTTCACTCTTCTGGCCACTTGGTTCTGTGTGCTTTGTGAGGTAAATCTATCAGTATTTTGCTGTTGGATCACAATGACCCAAAGAGAGTTCGAGTGTCTCTAAGAGCTGATACTGCCCACTGAGAGAGACAAAACACTGTCTGCTCTGAGTGTGTGTGTTTATGTGTGTGTGTGTGTGTGTGTGTGACATGACTTTACAGACATGATATGAGGAGAAAACATCAATTCAACTCCTGCTTAGCATGTTTGTGTGTTGACTACACCCACCGCTCCACTTGTTAATCCCCATAATAAATCATTAGGAGGATTAAGCCATTTAATCTTCATTTTAAGAACTGACTGCAGAGAAGAGGTACCATGTAGGGCTTGACTTTGGTTGACACAAAATACATTTGGTTGTGTTACCTCTTAGGATTTGACAATACCTGACGAAGATCTCTGTTAGATCGAAACGTTGCTCAGTTAAAATGGCTGGGAGCTATTAATACAGTGTGCAGGTCTTTTTAGTCGGTCTAGTCGGTCTAGACCTGCTCTATATGAAAAACTTTGTACTTTGTTATGATATGGCGCTATATAAATAAAACTGAATTGAATTGAATTGAATCTTTTGTCTGATTCATGCCTTCAGTTTGCTTTTTATCAAGCACCTGTAGAAGTTTGGATGTGTGTACCCTACACACTGTTTGTTTTACCTTCCATTCACATTTCAGTATAATCCCCCGGCGGGCTCTGTAGTTCAGACCTTCTTTAAACTTTGTATTTTTGACATACAAAATCTTTTCCAGAAATTTCAGCTTGTTGCATGTTTAAATCTAAAATTTTATGCTTTGAAAATTTCTAGTAACTACAGCCATTAGATAAATGTAGCAGTGTAAAAGATGTATTCAAGTAAGATAAAAGAACTACAATAGCATATCTGTTTATTTCTTACCTCTGAATGCTACCAGTTTATGTTTTAAAAAATATATTAACATGTTCAAATAAAATCCATGTTCTATGTGAACAGTGTCACATCCATCATGCCTCACCAGTGCAGAGACACAAAAAAATACAGCTAACCTAAATAATTTCCTCTAAAAAAAAATTTCTCAGTTGGACACAGATCAAATGAATCTCATTCAAGCAGACCACTAAAGCAGATTTGTCCATCGGGCACTTTTAAGTTTGTGCAGTGATCCTCCCTTGGTCCGAATCTCATTAACACTGAGATATGAAGAGCACAAACATAAGAGTAATTGGAATAAAAATGTGGCATTCATTTGATTTCTTTATTAGGTGAAGTAAGGCCATACTATGTTCAGGTTGCTCAGTTATTCTTCTTTTAGTCATTTTTTTATATTATTCCATCTAATAATACTGTAGTGGGTCTTATTCTACATTATGATTGCATTGAGTAAATAATGATAGACATTTTTATGGTAATTTACTGAATACCAACAGCAGTTGCAGTTTGTAAGGAAACATTTTGTTGGCAAGTTGTTTGTGTTTCCTTTCCTTTCTCTATGTTCCAGACAGGGTCATCTCCTGGAGGGTTAGGAGTCAAGCTGGGGCCAATCCCAGCAAATGGCTCTGTTCTTTCACTGCATGCTTGAGTGAAATTTTACACACATTACAGCACTTAACTCTGGTAGGCTTCCTTCCATTTGTCCCCAGGTTTCAGCAAGCTGTATCACCAGCCTGTTTAGCATCACCTCTGTGCCACAGTACCTTTTGAAACCTCACGGCTGCTGCTCCTAGGGGCTTTGACACTTATATTTAAGCAAAAAGGTACTGTGCCTTTAACCTTGGTCAGGTACCAGGTCTGATTTATTTTCAGCTAAATATTCACACGCTATGATGGCATGTGTGTGGCAGTTCTAAAGGGAATTCTTGTCTAAGTGATTACAGTACAAAATGGACAACTTTGCATCTGGGATACATGGGGAGCAGCAGGTTTGTTGTGCTGTTGTAACTGGAAACCACATCTGCTGCACTGTGAGTGATAGCAGTTGAGAAGAAACTGAAAACACTGAAACTGAACTTCACTCTGATCTCAGTTGCCAACAGCAATTCTTTGCTGTGTATCTTATTGGTTAGTTGATCGACTGTTGTCA
Organism: Macquaria ambigua; assembly: GCA_008360985.2. Classification (NCBI taxonomy): domain Eukaryota; kingdom Metazoa; phylum Chordata; class Actinopteri; order Centrarchiformes; family Percichthyidae; genus Macquaria; species Macquaria ambigua. The sequence goes on from VMKM01001429.1 coordinate 86,311, forward strand.
TACTCAGCTGTTACCCAACTCTTTAGGAATATTTCTCCACCCAAATTCACAACCTCTGTTACTTAAAACCACCCATTTCAATCAAATAAGTATTATTGTTGCAAATAGATGCCAAATAAATATCATGATTGCAAAGGCGTTGATTATACTGTATATCAGCTGTAGAAAACTAGGCGCCTTAACCTGCTAACTTTATTAGCTTAATGGTATTATCAACAGAGGCAGTACAGTTGGACCTGAATGAAGGACAGATAAATCACAACTCAGCCTTTTCTTTTGCCACAATGTTTATGAGTTTCAGTGCCGACAGGACTGATGCAAAACAAAACAGGAACAAAGAAGTGAAAGGACCTAATGAGATAACCTTTGTGTAAGTTTTTATCCGCCTTTAATAGCAGACTGTACGTTTTTACAAACGTGTGTTTCTTGTAAGTCTGTGGTCACACCGACTTGAGTCCAGTAATCAGATGGTCCATGAACACAAGGTCTGGTTGATGTGGGATTCTTAGACAGACTGATTTTAGGTGTGTATACATTTTCATTAAAACTGTTGCATATATGTTTGTTGTGCCCCCGGCGATCAGCTTGAACAGGTAAAAGGGGTGCCAGAGTAGAAGCAGCGAGAAGTTCTGGGGCCATGAATTAGAAAGGCAGTCTTGGGTACAGAGAGGCTGAATGACCGTCTTTCCTGCAAGTAGTGAAGTAGAGCACTTGCTGGCCACCGACTTAACAGTACCAAGAGTTCAGTATCTTAGTAGCTGATGAGTGTTGTGCTGTGATATGTTAAGAGCTGACCTGCTGAAGAGTGCTTTGTGATACTGGTAGAAAATATTTTCCATAATTTAAATTAAATAAATCTCTGATCAGAGCAAAATAAACATTGAGCTCTTGTCTCCTCAGGGTAAACAAAGCACAAAATATCTCAATAAATGCTGAAAGTGACTAAGAACTAAGAGGATTTAAATACTGCTGTTAAGTTTCGCTAGTGGCAACTTTTTTTTTTTTTATCACACTCTAGATATGGCAACAACAGACTGACCAAATAGATGTCTTTATTTTCCAAGATTTTCTAGGGTAATCTTGGAGAGACTTTGGCTGCCGGAGGGATGTGTGGTCGAGCTGACTAAGGCAACAGGTGGAGGACCAGGGTGAAGTGCGTGCTGAACAGGAGTGATCAGCATAGCAGGCATGGTACTGGCATTCTCCAGAGCTTGACTGTAAGTATCTGCAGGTATTTCTGCCTGCGGAGCTGTAGAGTCTGGATCTATGGTTGCACCTGCTGCCCCCATGTTCCTGCTCTACACCCACTGCTGCTATTACTGTTATTGCTCTTATTATTAGTATTACTATTATAATATTGCTATTAGTATTATTTCTATTAATATTAACATCAATACCATTAACACAACTATTACTTTACATCTCTATGTGGAACTGTATTGTGCTGCTGTATGTTCTCTTTCCTCCTGCTCTCTCTCCCGCTCCCCCCCTCCCCCTTCAACCCAACCGGTCGAGGCAGATGACCGCCCACCCAGAGCCTGGTTCTGCTCGAGGTTTCTACCTGTTAAAAGGGAGTTTTCCTTGCCACTGTCGCATAGTGCTTGCTCATGGTGGGAACTGTTGGGTCTCTGTAAATATAAAGAGTCGGTCTAGACCTGCTCTACTCGAAAAAGTGCCCTGAGATAACTTTGTTATGATATGGCGCTATATAAATAAAACTGAATTGAATTGACTGCCATCACCGACTGAAGAGACTGTGCCAGTGGTTAGCACTGTCTCCTCACAGCAAGAGTTGGGGACCACTGTCACAGAAGTAGAATCAAAACCCTGAGGACATTGTTGCCCCCTGGGAAACTAAGCGGGCATTCAGACCGAACCGCCCTGTGTTAAAGGTACTATGGAGTTTTCAGAAAGTCCTTGTTATTAATGACACCTGTTGGCCATTAAGTGAGCTGCAGTAGCATCCTGTTGCTCACGCTCGCACTCATGCTCATGCTCCTGGGCATCAGCCAAATCAGTGATTGAACGTAACATACACGAGACTGAACGTGATTTAAGCTGTAACTTAGCTACGCTGCATGGACCTGGCGTTGGTTGCTTCATAACATTGTGATGGCCCTCTGGCCTGTTTGGTTGTGTCTTGTTTGGTCCTCTCTTTCAGGTTGGTGTAATTGATAGGCGGGGATGTCCACTTGGCCTGACTGGGAGCACCTGGGCCCAATACTCCCAGTCATTATAAAAACTGCCACTTTGGGCCTCTCGGGGAGACTCTCTTCATACGCTTTGTTTGGTTCCTTTATCATTTCTTCTACCAACACCTGCACAACATACATTTCACACATTAACTCACTTACACCACTGACTGCCATCCACATCTCATCTCTTTTGCAATTTAACAAGCTAGCCAATTTGCCAGATCAGCCCTGGGAATCTGGATGAATTAGCTGAAGTTATCTTCTCAAGACAGTATTTTGCTACCTTAGCTAGTTTAAGCAATTCGTCCATGCAAGCTACGTGAACTTAGATATGCTCGGCCTGGCAGATCTGCAATGTTGACGTTAGCAGACTAAGCTAACGTTAACTAGTGTTGCACGCTGTAGGGGAGCTTCTTCTACTTTTGGTTTTATGGCGGCTGTAGTGAAGCTGAGCTGAACTAGAGCTGAAGAGAGGCAACCGGGAAGGTCTCGTTTTTAAGTTACGTTTGAACACATAGGCAATACAAAGCAATACAATACATGTAAAATGTTACATATAGTACCTTTAAAACAACACAAGGGGCTGCATTGATGGGGGTGTTTTGTTTACAAGTACTGGTGAGACATGAAATACAATCCAGGAAGTCCAGTTTCAGTAACAGATCCATAAATGTGAAGGCTTATCAGACACCAAAATATCATTTGTATTTGTTTGGCCAATGCAGTGTTATTTGCAGCAAAAGTTGAGCCAGGTTGAACTTTTTTTGCCTGAGCCCTCTGTGTCGCCAGACTGGCCTCATTTAAATGAATGAGAGGACTGCATTTTTTTACCCAGGGCTAAAGTCAGTCTGAAAGAGTCATAATATTGAAGGGCTAAAATCAACACAGACTGCATCACTTTGTACTGTTATTGTCTTCTTTTTCCATAAATAAAAGCTTCTGCCATCCAAATAATTGAAAGATCCAGCATTAACATAAAAATGGTATAATAGTGGCTGCACCACAAGCCTTCAGTACATGTGCCATGCTGTATCCCTAATGGTGATGTGCTCCTCTCAACTCCTCACACATATCCTCCTTCCTCTCTCATCCACCCCTCTCCGTTTTCCTCCACATATTAACCTAGGCTCCGTCTCATTAGAAAGCAGATAAGGTGCTTATGAAAGATGTGTGTTACCTACCTTACCTACCTGCTATCATCACTCTTCATCTGCTTCTGTTTTTGTGTCCATTTCACCTGCACTGCAGCTCTGCACACACAGATAGCTGCAATATCCTGCACTGCCTGCTGTTTTTCACTCTTTATTGGCTCAGATCTCAGTTGACCAACAAGTTGACAACCAGGCAGACCCATCGCTCATCCTCCCCACCCACGTATCTACAGTGTATGCTTTTGTTGCAGACCTGGGGTCAATTTGACTTGAAATGGACTCTGGGGTTGATTGAGCTTGTCTTGTAGAATCAAGGCAATTGGCTTTAAAGTGCAAAGACTAGCTGACTTGCTGCTCAGGATGTTACTGAACAGACAGCGATCACTGTGCAGTTCCCAGCATTCAGACACCAAGTGAAGAGACATCTCCTCACATCTGAATACACAGACAGACCAAGTCTGAAACACTTGAACAAATTATTACCTGATCCCTTGGTAATATTGTCTTGTTACATTCATACCAATAAAGCATATTGAATCAAATAGAATTGAAATTGACTGTGCTCTGGAGTTATTTATGTAGACCTAGTTTGCAATTTACTGTATCTATATCTTCATTTAGTTTTTTGTGTGGTTATGCATGGTTCCCGAAGGATGAATCCTAATCATTCACATCTTTTCTTTCCATTATTATTTTCAATATGATGATAATCTGCGCCTTCCTTCTAGAGGACGTTCTGTGTTTTTTTGTATGTTTGTTTTTGTGTGTGTATGTGTGTGTTTGCATGTCTATGATGTGCAGACAGCAAGAGCACTTCTGATTATGTTAGACTGGCAGTGCAGTGCATAGTTTATTATTTTTTTCCAGTCAGTTACAATATTTTGGCAACCAGAGTTCAACCAATATTGGATTTGAGTTTGATACATATCAATATTTAAGATTTAAAAAAAAAGATGCATTGCCATCCGCCTGAACCAATTGCAAGTACACTCACAGTTGTCAATCATGACATCACTCGTTACAGCATGAAATAACAAATAAAAACCAAACTTATCAGAAAAACAAACACTAGAACAAACATCAGCGTGATAAGAACTACCTAAAATGACAGAAACCATCTTTGGGAACATTTTATTTGACGTGTACTTTGATTTTACAGTTTGTCCCATGTCCCATCCGCTAACATGGAAGGGGCGGGTTTATGACCTATACTGCAGCCAGCCACCAGGGGGCGATCCCAATGTTTTGGCTTCACTTTTGGGGAGCTGTCATGTCGTCTTTATACACAGTCTATGGGTAGACCTCGCATATATCTTTGGCATTTCTTTACTGACACATCTTATTATTGCCTGACATACATTATACAATAATACTATATCTGTCATGGTGATATTGGTTAGGGTCTGATGGCAAACACATGAGCAATCCAGTTCCTGTTGAGGGTCAGAGCTGAGTGATCCTCTGAGACCACAGGAACTTCCAATAAAGATTTAAAACTGAAAATATGAAACATTTGTTTTATCTTTTCAGACCACTGGCCTCCAGGAAACATATCATTACTGTCAGTCATTTCTGTCACATGGATGCCTGAAAACACATGAACATGAAGATAAAATGAAATGCACTCTGAACCACAGAACAGCCAGGGAAGGATCATATTTATGTATGAATATGCTTGCATGACAGAAATGAAAAATCAACTGCAACAGTGCACATACTGTTTGTTAAACCCATCCGGCCATGCCTTGGACTCACACTGGACCACACTGAGAGATAACGATGTCATTATGATAACCCAGGCTGTCCCCTAGATTTAACTCTTGTTTGCTACTCACTGTCGCATTAGTTCAGCTACATATTACATATTCAGATCTTTTCATGCATTTCTCCATCCAGCCCTACATACACTCATGAATTCTAAGGTGCTAAAAAATAAAAAATAAACAGATTCCCACACAGATTGAAATGCAAACAGTGCCATCTAGTGGAGCAAAGCTGAACTTTAATCTGTTTCCTACTATCATTACACTGACTGTCATCAGACCACAGACACACTATCATACAAAGGAAAAACAGAAGGCAGCTTTTTTGGATATACCTAAAAATATCAGTCTGTCAGTCAATCTGTGTAACTATTTAACTGACCAGGCATATATTACATGTATGGTCTGTGAAAGTTCTACATACTGCTAGTGTCCTGTTATGCCACGCAATGTTCGTTAAGTTTATTTAGTTATCTTGTGCTCAGGTTGTCTTGTCATTTCCTGTTTCATTTTGACATTCAAATATCCCTCTCATTTCAGGTGTTTTGACTTCCTGCCCTCGTGTTTTTCCCGCCCGTCTTATTGTCTTCCCCCGCCCTGATTGTTTCCACCTGTTCCCCATTACCTTGTGTATTTATAGTCTGTGCCTCCCTTTGTCCTTTACCAGTTTGTCTTGTCTTTATGTCAGAGAACCAGCGTTTTGCCATTCAAGTTTGTTGTCAAGTACCCATGTTTTGGTCAGGTTGTTGTTTTCTTTATTCAAGCCTTGAGTGCTCTTTTCCCTCTTTTGAGTGTTTTTTTGTTTTTAGAACTTTTCTTCAGTAAAGACTCTTTTTGTTGTTTAATACCTTTGTCTGGAGTCGTGCTTTTGGATCCAGTGTCCCGCAGGTGCTTTGGGTGGTAAAGGGCTAAAGATGCGTTAGACCGACATTAACACTGCATGAAAAACGCAGCCGTCTAATTTCTTTCACAATGATGCAGCTAGGGTGCCAATGCACATGTATGGATTAACACACAGGCCCGCGGGGCACTGTTTCAGGGGCCCAAAGAGTCCCTGAGACAGTGGGCCCCAAAGCCAGACCTCTGTGTGAAATGACTATTGCAAACATACTAATTGCAAAGTTGAAAGGATCAGTCAAAAGTAGTGATGTAGTAATCACTTTTTGGCTCCTGATCACAATCAAAGTCCCTTGATATATCTGCCCATAAGAGTCCGATATGTATTTTTATTATGTATTTTTTAAATCTTCATACATAATATAACTACACAGTGTAACTGTAAAATGTTAATGAAGAGAGGCAAAACAGTTTTATCTTTTCCATATCTGTGCCCAGATGGTCCGTTCTCCCATAATTCAGCAAAAAAATGTAGGTCAAAAACTTAATCTGGCCCAACTTTTGCTGCAACACAATCACAATTTTATCTGGCAATGCACTGCGTGGGCAATCAAATACGTGCTAGCACAAATTCCTGGTAGACCACTTTCTAAAGTACACAGGGTTGTTCTACTGTCGCAACAGTGGATAAAACGTTGTGATAACATTCCAAGTTGTAAAATACTCATAGTATTATAAATGGCTGTGTTGTGTTTTGGTGTCTGATAAACCTCCAAACTCATAGATTTGTTACCCAAACTGGATTTCCTGGATCTTATTTCACTGTCTCACTAAAACAACACGGCCCCACCAGCGCAGCCTCTTGCAGTTGTTTTTAAACAGCAGTGCTGTTTTCAGTTTGAACGCCACTCAAGTTGCAGTGCATGTTACCATGACAATTTCTAATGATTCTGGTGACCCTGAGAGATTTGTGCCCATGTGCACACGCAGAACATACTTTTTACACTTACACTTTGTTGTAAGTGTAAAATTTAATTAAGAATGCAGCAGCCTGGATGAGCAGTAGTTTCATTTGTAATCAAAGCCAGCAGTGGAGTTAGAGTTGGAGTAGTTAGAGTGAAGCATGGGTGAATCTCATCATGTTTGCAGCTAATGGTTGAGATCAGTGCAGCCCCCCCACTCCCCTTCTCTGGATAATAATGACAATCATGATAATCATTACTCCCTACATGCTGCAGCTCTGCTCTACGCCGCAGAGCCTAAGAAGCAGCAGTGTTTTCTATTTTCAGCCCCCGTTCATTCATAATACACCGGGGAGCTTTTGATGTAGCTGCAGTCTGCCAACTATTTTCAATGAAAAGTAGCTAAAGCCTGCTTGGAAAGTCACTAGATGAAGTCATGCACTAATTTGCATATCTGTTACGTAAAAATTAAGTCAAGCTAAACTTAACCGACTCTAACTTGATCATTAACTGTTATTATTTTTTAAGTTGCTATCATCAATGTGCATCTAAATCTACTGCTAATTTCAAAACCTTTTTATGTAGGCTGTTGTATACTGTGGAACTGATCCAGACACTGGAATAAACTCACGGTTGTATTTTGAGAAAAAAAAAACAATCATCATAAAGAGTTTGGTGTAAAGTGTAAGAAATTGATTCACCAGAGGTTTTGTCTGCTCTTACGCAAACTGCAAATGATAGCATATCCTGCTAACTAGCAGTACTTACCTAACCCAACGTTACTTCCAAGGCCAGGGGCATCTCTTACTACATTATTTTGTGGGGTTACAGGTCGTTAACTATGTAGTAATGTGAAGAAATTACTCAATCAAGGTAATTTATTTGCCATTTTACAACACACAATGAAATGTAAGTTGTAGCCCATTCATGCATAGAACATATGTTCAAATAATTAAATTTAGAATAAAATAAAACAATATATACAGTACTTTACATACATGTATACCTATACATGTATACACTCAGAAAGTAATAATTTGCATTTTATTAATTTGTGTCTGGAGGAATGTAAACAGCAGCAACAAGATAGTGTTGAGGATGAAAGAACATGTGAATCTTCCTCTATATTTTCAATGAGCTCCATCCAGTTAACATGTCAAAATTACAGTGATGTTTGTGATGATCCAACATTCAAAACGCAGAAGTAAATGGAAGACAGGATCAAGTTTAAGCAGTAGTGAGTCCAATGCATGCATATATTTGAATCTAGTATAGCCTGGATGATGTTTAACTTCTTCGTATTTCTCTAATATTATAGTTTGGTCTTCGTCGGTATGTCGCTCTGCTGCCAGTACACCTGTCATGTTTGTAATTGGTCACATGCTGCAAACACCACCCCTTTTATGTGAACGCGCTCATGGCTAGATTGGGAAACTGGGTTGACTTACTGAGTTGATAACCAGCGTCGTGTGACCGCTTAGTGTGATTGCGGTTGTTAGGCTTAGTGAAGCCAGATAACGAAAAGAGATCCTGGGTATGTTGAACTTGCTTCATAGTACAGGCCTGAGATCACACCACTGCAACTTTGTCGTGCAATGTTCTAAAACGGTTTCACCAGTTGATCCAGTCTAGCACCATATTGAATAAACTCTGAATTGACTTGGTATTTAGAACCTTTTAAATAAGCTATTGTTAGGTGGTGGACTTGTTCTTGTGCTGAGAAACCAGCCAGTCTACCATGTGCAAACCAAAGCACACGCATGCTCACAAGATTGATATCTGTGGAGCCCATGCTAGAGAAGCAAATAAATGTGGTTCGATATCTGGTTAGACCATTCAGAAAAGGCATTTAAAGCTGAAATCTTCTCATTAATGAAAAGTCACCATAGTAATACTGTTTTAGCACAAGTACAATAAGTATTGTTAGATAAAATCCACTACCTTAAAAAACAGCTGGAAGCTAAATCTAATTCCAGGGGGAAACACAATAAAGCTGAAACATAGGTAGAGCAGCAATATTATGCAGTGTTGAATGAGAGTCCCAGCCTGTATCACTCTTTGTTTCCAGCTACCTCCCACTCTGTGCAACAGCAGCCACACTGTAATGAAATGTAGCACAGCAGAACAAATTGGAGTGTTTAAATGCTCCTCAAACTTTTATCATCCAAGCAGCTCTTTCATCCATTACACAGAAAATCCCTAAAACAACACCCACTTACTTTTTCCAATTTCCACCGAGTAAAGCCATGGCTCCATAAAAGCACCTTGGTTTGTCTCCAAAAAGGTATAATGCACTCAGAGGAAACTGCCATCCTATTGAGATAATTGCTCATCCACCTCCCAGGCCTACTGATTGCTAACAGCAGCCATAAAAGCTGACTTGTTGTTCTTTTTCAGATCTTATTTTCACCCCCTTTCAGTCAAATTTCAAAAGGGATGTTGGTGTGTGAGAGCTGATAGCAGCCGTATGTTAATGTCACTCCTCTCTCGCTGCACCGATAAGACCAGAAAAGCTGCTTGTTGAATTATTCACAGGAGATAAAGCCCATTGAATAGGAACTGCCATTCCTGGATGTCCTGCTGGTTAACTGGCCTGCTCTGAACTGTGAGCAGCGGTGCTCGCATGTGCAATGATACTCGTGCACAAAATTATTCTCTCACACACACATGCACACAGCTGCAACGCTAAAGTTATTTATAATGTGCATGAGTAATGGTAAATGGACTTCACTTATATAGCGCTTTTTCAACCTTAACGGTTCCCAAAGTGCTTTTACAGATTGTTCTCATTCACACATTCACACGTAGCTGCCATGCAAGGCGCTGGTCTCCATTGGGAGCAACTTAGGGTTCAGTGTCTTGCCCAAGGACACTTCAACATGTGGACAGGAGGAGCCGGGGATCAAACCGCCAACCCTGGGATTAATGGACGACCCCCTCTACCTCCTGAGCCACAGCCACCTTATATAGTATACAGTATATTTCATGCTCGCAGGATTACCACATACAGTAGCACACACAAAAGATGGTGGGAAATAATTAATTTTACAAATAAGGCGCAGACACAGAAACTTGTGTTTGGTATCCCTCCTGGAAACAAAGGACTGGTAAATATTAAACAACCACTAAAACCCCAATAAAAGAAAAGTCTGTATTGTGGTGCCCACATACAAAGTCACGCATTCCAAATGAATTTTCCTGGCAAATAATTATCAGGATTAGAGTAATCGAGGAAGCAAAGTAGAGGTTTGGGTTTTTATTTTCCCCAATTAGTCTGTGGCTACATTTAATCTACACCAGTACTTATAGTGAGGATATTTAGTTTCTGAAAAATGAAATAACAATGTTCCTCTTGAAAATGAAAAGTTTAATTCATCCATCCATCCATTTTCTGCTGCTTTGCCATGCTGCTGACTAAGCAAGGTATTCCAGATGTCCCTCTCTCTAGCAACGTTTTCCTGCTCCTCCTGGGGGATCCTGAGGTATATAATCTCTCCAGTGTGTCTCTCTGGGGTCTCCTATCAGTTGGACGTGCCCAGAGAACCTCCAAAGGAAGGTACCCAGGAGGCATCCTCATCAGATGCCCGAACCACCTCATCTGGCTCCTTTCGATGCGAAGGAGCAGCAGTACACTACTCTGAGCTCCCCCCAGATGTCTGAGCTCCTTACCCTATCTCTAAGGGTGAGCCCAGCCACCCTATGAAGGAAACTCATTTCGGCCTCTTATATCCGCCATCCTTCGTTCTCGTACCATGTAAACCTATGATTCATAATTCATAGACGTATCTTGTAGCTTACAAAATTAACTTTTATCACACAGATATTAATCACATGGGTATCTATCTCATTGGTAAGTCTGACATTATTAATCAGAATCAGAATACTTTATTGATCCCCTCAGGGGAAATTATGCGGTTACGGTTGCTCACATGTACAGAGAAGTAATAGTAGAAAGGAAATAAATAAATGAAATATAAATAGACATAAAATATAAGTGTAAAATACAATAAGTACAAATAAGAAAAAATTGCAATAATAAAGAGAAGGTTATTGCACATTGTAATGAAGAAGTTATTGCACATAGTTATGAATACTATGAATAAGTTATTGCACTTAGTTATGAATACGTTATTGCACATGAGTCCGTAAATTAGTTCTGCTAAGGTGTCTGACACTCTGAGGGAGGAGTTATAAAGTTTGATCGCCACAGGCAGGAATGACTTATTGTGGCGCTCTGTGGTGCATCTTGGTGGAATCAGTCTGTCACTGAAAGTGCTCCTGAGTTTGACCAGCACGTTGTGGAGTGGGTGGGAGGTGTTGTCCAGGATGCTACGTATTTTAGACTGCATCCTCCTCTCTGACACTGCTGTCAGAGAGTCCAGCTCCACCCCAACAACATCACTGGCCTTTCTGATCAGTTTGTTGAGTCTGTTGGAATCCGCCACTCTCATCCTGCTGCCCCAGCAAACGACAGCAAACAGGAGAGCGCTGGCCACCACAGACTCATAAAACATCCTCAGCATCATCCTGCAGATGTTGAAGGACCTCAGCCTTCTCAGAAAATAGAGGCGGCTTTGTCCCTTCTTGTACAGGGCTTCAGTGTTTGTAGACCAGTCCAGTTTATTGTCAATGTGCACTCCCAGGTACTTGTAGGCCTCCACAATATCCACACTGACCCCTTGGGTGGAAACGGGGGTCACCGGAGTGTTTTTCCTCCTCAGGTTCACAACCAGTTCCTTTGTCTTTGTCACATTTAGTTTCAGGTAATTATCCTTGCACCATGTGACAAAGTTTCTCACCACTGTCCTGTACTCAGCCTCCTCACCGTTACTGATACATCCAACCACAGCAGAGTCATCAGAAAACTTCTGAAGATGGCAGGACTCTGTCTGGTAGTTGAAATCAGTGGTGTAAATGGTGAAGAGGAAGGGAGAGAGGACTGTCCCTTGTGGGGCCCCGGTGTTGCTGACCACCCTGTCCGACACACAGTGCTGCCGGCGCACGTACTGTGGTCTTCCAGTCAGGTAGTCAACGATCCAGGACACCAGTGGGGCATCTACCTGCATTGCTGTCAGCTTCTCACCCAGTAGAGGCGGCCTGATGGTGTCGAATGCACTGGAGAAGTCAAAGAACATGACCCTCACAGTGCTCGCTGGTTTGTCCAGGTGAGCATAGACGCGGTTAAGCAGGTAGATGATGGCGTCCTCTACTCCAAGTCGGGGATGGTAAGCGAACTGTAAGGTCCAAGTGTGAATTGACCATGGGCCGGAGCTGTTCCAGGACCAGTCTCTCCAGGGTCTTCATGATGTGGGAGGTCAGAGCCACCGGTCTGTATTAATGCCCACAGTAAAACAGAAATGATGTGTTTCATGTTGAAATTATGAAAAATTACATGAAATGTTGTTAATATTAAACTTTAATGTGCATTTCAAATTTCCAGATTGGAATTGGATTGGATATGTGGTAGGTGGTACCAACATGGCTGTGTGAGCAGTGCAGCGCTGGATGAGGACTATCTCTGCCCTCTATGCACCTAATAGCGATGGTGGTTGGGCAGTTGTACGGTGTTACATTTAATATTTATTTCCAATGTTTTTTAATTTTTTAATTTATTATCTGGTTTACTTTCTTATATCTAAAAATGTTTGTTTTACTTTTGTGTGTAATTTTTATTTTAATCAACCATTAACATGTACATGTGTGTTTTGTTGTCCTTGTATACAAGTTCATGCCAAGTTCTTCAGTCCTGTTGGGTCTTTCTGTTTTTTTAATTGTTATTAAATATGACATTTTTCATACCAAATAGACAGAGTGCTGCTGTCTATAGAATTGCATTTTAACAGTTGGATGACTTTATATATATTTCTGACTGGATAACGTATCATCATCCCAGCTGGTGATCATTTGGAGGTGTATGTGTCTGTTACCAAGGGCAGACAAAAAATCTCAGTACTGTATATCCTGTTAATGTTGATTAATGATAATGTGAATTTAAGCCTGACCCTGGCCTCCAGCTCTGAATACTGCATTCACCCCTTAACTTTGTCACTACAGACCTAGGAGTCAAATGGTTTTAACAGCACATATTTTAGACAGTTTTGGCTTTCAAACATCTAACACTCACCTGGTCTGAGAAAGGAGGGGATGCAAATCTCGGCAAGTAAAAAATCTGTTCTGCCAAATAATGCATCCACCCCTTGAGTTTCTTTTCAGACACTTGAGGATCAAACAGTGTAAACAGTGTACAGTGTTCGACAGTGTAAATTTCATACACTCATCTTGGCTGAACTAATGGGGTTGCAAATCTCGGCAGGTACAAAATATGTTGCTGCTGAATAATGCGTCCACCTCTCCTTTTCAGACACACTGACATAAAACAATGTTGGCAGCTTATATTTGGGACTGTTTTGACTGGACAGTGTGAATTGTATACATTCAATCATGACCTAAACTGAAATAACAGGGGATGTATTACTTGGCAGCTTCACTTCTACTGAATAATGCATTAAGCCCACCCCCTTAACACTCAGTAAGGACTCAAACTGTGATAGGAATCAAAGGGTGTTATCGGCACATAGCTACTCTATTTGATTGACTTTGACAGGAGTGAATTTGACAGCCGACATTCATTTTTCCACATTTAAAAACCTCATTTTAAACCTAATTTAAAAACACATTGATAAAGAACACAGAATAGTTTGCCATCAGAAATATTGAGAGATTAATCAAACCTTGCAAATTTCAGACCAATCATATCAAGGAAATGTTATTTCTGCTGAGTCTAATAAAACACTGATGACTCTAAACGTTCATAAACCATAGACTTATAGATTATATCATTTTTAAACAGTACTTTGCCGTAGAAATCATTACAGTGATTTGATGTAGTGCATGCAATTCTCAGCAGAAGGTGTGTGTGCAATTCTTTGACATTTCACGCTGTGCTATTTGGAACCGTCTCGAGGAAACCTCTTCAATACATCTGGCCACACGACTCACGCATCATGTTATTGTTTGATCATGATGGAGAGTCAGACAGCTGATGTCAAACATATCAGGTTATAACATCACCTGATCTAATTCATATTTATTTTTATTATTTGGAATAGGAATAGGAGTTGGTCGAAAATATTGTGATGCTCAAGTCCATCAGCTGCCACAGAACTACTGCCTGTGCTTGGTTTACTCAGTGGCTGTAAAAACAGGTGATTTAACAGCTCTTTGTTCAAAATCAATAAAAGTGTGGCTTCTGAATAAAAAGGTGACTACATGGAGAGAATGAATGGTTGAAGGAATGTAGAGATGGACAGAAGGGTGGATGAATGAATGAAGAGTGCAGTGAGGTGCAGCGAAGCACAGTAGTGGTTGTCACTGTCCAAATGTGTTTGGCAAGGCATGTGTGTGTTAATCTGTCCATCCTGAGTAAAGTGGGACGCAGAGCAAATAGATTACGGCTGGCACCCCTATATCTGCCTGCTGCAGTCCAGACTGAGCCAGAGCAAGTGGACCAGACAGGATGTACAGCTGCAAGCCTTTCAAAATTAAACATATACATGATATTCAGATCAGCCCAAAATACAGAGTAGACACAGTAACAGCAGCACCTGTACACTGTGCTACAGTCAAATGTATCATGATAGCTCACAAAGATATCCTTGGAACCTTATGTTGAGTATTACTTACCAGTATGTAGTATGAGAGCATGTGCAGCTCTCTCCCTCTCTCACCAGGAGCAGTTGGCTTTAACCATTTTCAAATGAAAGGTGTTATTCTTGACACGTCTGTCTGGGAGAGTCAGTCCACAGCCACCAAATGATTCAAAGGATGAAAGCTGAAATGTGAGGAAAGATCTTTGTGATTACTGATTTCAGAATATATCTGTATTCTCCCTGCACATGCAGTGCCATGTAAGAAAACCAAACACCTGCCGATGAAAAACCCAGAAGGTCAATTAACAAAATATACTGCTGTTCTGAAGGTTTTTAGAATCCTCAAAGACTCTTCGAACCATCTGGATGAAAAATATTCCATCTGCTGCACAGTATAAAAGATTTTAGAGCAGATTTTTAACCTGTTTCCCATGTTCTGCCTCTTTCTCATAATCTAAACAATGATGGTAGTCATGAATGACACATCTCCTTGCTCTATTTGTACACATGAAGCAGCAATACGTATTGATATTTATTTGCAATATTTTATATTTTCATCCAAAATGTCAATGTCAATATTTTGCCTGTCCTTTACAGAAACAGCAGGGACATTTCCAGCTACAAATACAGTCGTAACTTGAGAAATAGGTTAAAAATCTGTTTTATTATGCAACAGACGGAACATTTTTTCATCCAAATGGATTTCAAACATCATTGCGTGTGATTTCCAGGAAAACTGGGTGCTTAGCTCTGTGATTCGAATGTAATGGTAATACATACAAACTGGGGCTATGTGTAACTGAGGTTTAACTTAAAGCTGCTGCACTAACTGAGGCTTAACATCATAGAGTTCAGGATAAGCTCAGATCATTTTATTCATTTCTAAAAGTTTACATCTTTCATGATGTACGTTTTTACAAATGCAACACTACCATAGGTGTCGATTAGAGAAGCAGAGAGGGACAGACAGACAGACTGATGTGAATGAATGAGGCATACAGATAGTCTTCCTGATTGAACTTACACTGAGCTTCATTTAAAAGGTTACACTCAAGTCCCTTTTGATGTATTTTGAGGTCAGCATTAGTCCAGTACCTGTAGATATGAGGTCACTTTATCAGTAATGTAGGTAAGAGACACACATGAACTGTTCCCTCACCTGAGGCTATAAGACCTAGGGAACATCATCCAACAGTAAAACATAAGAATCACAAGTTGGCCACCGCATACAATATTCTGGCTACAATCATAATAATTGGACATCCCAGGGCAGGACTCCTCATTTGTTACTGGGATTCCTCTGGGACCTGAGAGTGGATGTTAACCTAACTTACCTAAAGAAGCCCAGTAGCGCTGAAATCAAACCTGAAATATATTTCTGCACTCTGCTCATTTCCAGCAACATACATTCTCCCAAACTCATGTGTGGAGACACCTAGCCATGTTCTGCCTGAACCAATAGGAGGATTAGATGGCAGCACCTACACATTCAGCATCTAATATGCAGACACTCGGTATGAAACATTGAAAATTCACACAGGGAGAAAAGGTTAAGCTAGAAAAGGTCAACAATGACAATTTCAGACTGCAGAAGGGCCTCAAGGAACAGTAGATCCCTACTGTCACCTTTACCAATGAGGAGGAGACATGTTAGGCATTTATAACCCTAACCCTAACACCACTTGACTAATCAGCACTCTCATTGTTAATTCACCAAATACAACGTAATCTAACACAAAATCTGATTTTTAACATGGTAATATTTTGCTAATAATTTTAAAATGGCAGTTATATGACAAAATATCCAAAGAGAGATCTGGAGATCACTTTACATTAAACACCTTTGCGTGTTTTATGTGTTACGTCTGACTGTTGTGCAGCATGAATAAGCAACATGAAGACATCACTTTATGCTTAGGATATTTGTCATTTTTTATGTATTAGAAACTAAATAATAAATGGAAGGAATAATCAAAAGATTACAGTTTTTCTCAATTGCTTAGTCACATTTGACATTCTCATAACATTAAGAGCAATTACTCCGCCAATTTATACTGAGCAGCACAACAACACAGCTGCAAAACGCCGTCACTCACTCAAAACATTTAACTCATGACTCAATGAGTTCACCCAAAACACCACAAAATAACATGTCCCTTTATCATTGCTTAAAGGTGGGGTAGGCAGTATTTTTTTGGCGTACCTGGGCAAAAAATCCATAATAACCGTTCAGCATATTGTAATTCATGCGGTCTGAGAGAAAACTTCTACTTCTGCCCCTCCTCTTCGCTCTGTTTTCAGGCTTCAGAAAATCTAGCCCGTGACGGGAGACTTTGGCCAATCACAGGTTATTTCAGAGAGATGGTGTGTTTGTATTGGCTGTTCTACAAATGCAGACACGCGTACACGTCCCTTCAGATGGTGAAAGCCTGATTCATTGGCAGAAAATCCTGCTGAAAATCCTGAAACTTGAAATAAATTTCCAACACCTCCTTTGCCTACAGCGGTGTATAGTACAAAACAACACGTCCTGGCTCCACACGGAGCTTCAGGCTCATTCAATGCCATGGCGCTCGTAATAACAAGTGGCAAAGAGGCATGATGACAAACAGTGGGGAATAACTTTTGAGGGGGGACAGTGGTGTGTTTCCCGCTGCTGGACGGCGTTGCAGCTGCCTCTGAAGCCTGGGGCGCTCTGCCCTGAGGCCGCGAAGCACTGGAGGGGCGTCTTTGAGAAAACAAGTCGCAGTGAGAGGGACTGGGGTCTCGGTGAGACTCACGCCGTGGAGAGTGAGCCCTACGAGGCATGAGGTTTCGCAGGGCAACTGATTCCTTCTGCTGCAGGTCAAAGTTGTAGGTTTGGTGGGAGGGGCTTAGCGGAGTGATACGAGGCAGCAGAGAGAGAGGCGGAAGGTTTTGCATAGGTTGCACAGATTTTGCCTACCCCAGCTTTAAGTCAAGAAGATCAAATGTCTCTTGACACAGTCTCACTCCCCTTCATCAGTGTTCCACGAGCTGTACCCCATCGTCATACAGCAGCTTCCATTCTATGGGGGTACGAATGGTCTAGGAGGTTCACACCCATTCCCTTTGATAACACAGCAGTCATAGAGACCCTAAACAAAGGTTGATCTCATTCTAAAGCCATCATGCAGTTCATGCCCAGACTCACTTAATTTCAGCCCATCACCAAAGCTAATCAAAGGCTTGCAAAAACAGGAACCTGCTCTCACAGCAAAACACTTGCCACTCCCCACCATCTCAGCCTCTGTATTCATTCTCTATGTTTTATCGTTCTCTTCACCCAGTCTATCTGACATAACCACTCATGCTTCTGACTCTCTCATATTCCCACATTCCAGGGATGCCGCCAAGGCGTCACCTCAAGACCCACTCTTTTTTCCCCGAAACAGCTACTGAACTACTAAATTGGGAGGAGACTCGATGGACCACCACGACCTGTAAGGCAAGGGTCACGTGACTGATGGAGACAGCCAAAGTGGTCAGTAGGCTAGTTTTCGGTAGCCTTGCTAGCTTTTCTTGTACAGAAGAAGGTAAACAGTGAAGAAGCCCAGAACACAACTGTCCTTGGAAAATTAGTAAAACTCTCTACAGCAAAGATGAAAACATAGTAAAGCTTGTTAATCAACCTGTCGTGTTTCTTTATCACCTCAATTTAGTTTTGACAAATTGTGAATCGAACAATGTAAACATTTTGAAAATGTAAAAACGATGATCATAAGAGATACAATCTGAAGACTTGTAGCAGTATAACCATTATGAATATTCATGCAAACATAACTTCAAGTGAATCGGGTTTTGAAAGCCACGTATATGGAACCCTTCAAAGTCAGTTACATTTCAATTTCTGTACAGTTCCATTAACAGAGAATGATAATGAAGAGGGCACAGCTCAATGCCATTGTAATTATTAGACTTTTCAATATCACAAATCACTTCCTACTGAAATGTGTCC
The DNA here is from genome assembly GCA_008360985.2 of Macquaria ambigua. Lineage (NCBI taxonomy): Eukaryota > Metazoa > Chordata > Actinopteri > Centrarchiformes > Percichthyidae > Macquaria > Macquaria ambigua. The sequence continues at coordinate 104,844 of VMKM01001429.1, forward strand.
ATTGTACCATTTTTTCAAGAAAATAATTGTCAACATTTTCAAAATAACAGTCAGTTCAATTAGATAATACTATAGATTGCAGAGCCAGTAGCGGGCAGCCGGCAGATTAGCTCGCTAGCAGTAGTGGTAGCTGGGCTACACAAATATGTTTGCAGTCACCTGTCCAGACATTTCAGGAACATTATGTTGCAAGTTTTTACATTAGGTTGCTGGTACACAGTGACAAACCATCCAGCTAACTGTTTTTCTTCTCTTTTTTGTGTTTGTGTGTGAAGGTGTGTTTTATCAATGAAAACCTGAAACACTTCTGTTTTTCTTTTCAGTTTGATTTGATTGAAGAGGAAAACGCTAACAAGATTCTACCTCTCTGCAAGCAGTGCACAGTAGAACTGCTGCTGCCATGTATGCCTGCACACACTCACACACACACACTCACTCACACACACACACACACACACACACACACACACACACACTGTATTCGTCAAGCAGAGTTAAATGTCAGAAGTTGTCAGTATATCATCCTTATCTCATTAACAAAGTAAACAGACAATTGACTGGACTCCTGGTCAGAAAACAGTGTTCAGTGTAATAACAGCTACCAAACACAAGGGGGAGGCCTTCAGCCTTGTTTCATGCAGCAGTATTAAAATGAACATGAAGTCCCATCTAGTGACTGAATCATATTACTGCCTCATTCTCACTCTTCCCCTTCTGTCTTAAAAGAAATTGGAGGTACACAGGTACACTCACTCCACAGCGCAAAGACACACACTCACATTCATGTTTTCAGACGGATTCAGTCTGCAGTATACCTGACTGTATGCGACTGTATTAGATGTTATCTCCTTGATGTATTGTTTTGTAATATTCTATACATTTTGTGATATAACAAGATAAAATGATATGTCATTATAACTAGATACATTTTTTGAAAAAATTGAATAATTTGGTATCTAGTAATAATGAGAAAATGTGTCTATAATATGAAAAATATCTTGTTACAACATGAAAAGGATCATGTTAAATTAGAAACTTCTCACGTTATAATGAGAAACTGCAAATATTTTTTGTCATGGTGGCAACAATACACTGCCTTAGTGTCGCATGATTGTCTATCATTGGGTGTATTTTGATGCCAATTCAGATGCTAATTCAAAATTCTAGCTCTAGTGCTTTCCAGTGTGAGGATATTTGTTATTTTGTTATCTTAAAGAACTACAGTTTACCATGTGAGGACAAAAAAAGATCAACAGTATTTAGACATATTCCAGTGGACGTATGAGTGTCTTCAACACATTGAGCATACTACGAGTTTGATCCTTCTTTCACCATAAAACTGCTCCGTATCGGAATCCACTGTCATCAACATAATTCAAGCTGACTTCAGCTTTTATTTTCTGTTAGGTTTTCTCTGAGTTTTATTTTCTCCAAGTCTACAGTGTGAGAGTTTTAAATATTGAAAAGATCAATTATCACCTTAATACTCGTTTCCATCATTCAGTCAGTGAGGTTCCTTCACATACCCTTCGGCTTTTCACACACAGTAGATATACATTTTTAAAACTGTGATGAAGAAGAGACGTGCTTCTGGTTCAGTCATTTATTCTGCACAGGTAGAAACAAACCATGAAGTGAAATCAAGTAAAGACTACCAATGAATAGACCACAAAAATAGTCTATGTTCACTCTTTATGAATCAGTTCAGGATGTTTAGCTCTGTCCCACATCAGGCCCTTCTCAGGTCTCAGCCTATGAGGATGTGTCCTTCAGCCTGAACCTGATCCTCCTCCACAGTATCTACAGAGGATTCATCTGCACATCACCAGGTTGTGCTCCTAGTCTCACAGAGACCAGACTAATGGTGCATTCAGGTGCTCCTTCTGAGCTTTTAAGTAAAAGGGTTTACCATGTGGAAGTTGCACTTAAAAAACCAATGTGGTGAACTTGAACATGTTTCATGATACCAGAGTTTATACTGGCTTTAACTTCAACATTCTGACTACTGGTAAATAGGGCACCAGGTTTTATTAAATATATCTAATGTCCATTCATTCATCAATCAGTGGAGCTTAAGCCTGGCTCTCCTTATTAATCAATTCCCTTCATCTGATGTCTTTACCAGTGACTGATGACCACTTGAACACCTGCTACATGTGGTCACATGATAATTTTCCAACTTTATGAGTTGACAGGAGCTGACTGATGCTGGGAACAGCAACCTGTTGCACCAGCTACATGTAAGTTCAAATGTAGCTTAGTTTGAACTTAGTGTTGTAAATTTGTTGTAAAATGTAAATTTAAGATAGAACTTAAAAGTCACACCTTCCCTGAGCAGGTGTAAGTCATATCTTATTAATGAATGAATGAAAGGGTTAGAAAGATGAGAGAGACTAATGGTTAGACTGGGAGGAAAAATTCCTTGATATTTCCGATACACTGCGACCACATTGTCCATGACAGACTGCATCCCTTTACATTTATAATAACACTGGCATACAATGTTGGGGTTCTGCTGTACAGTTACCATTGTTTGGAATAGACAAAAGCATGAGGGAGGGATTGTATTCACTTGAGATGGGTAATGCTCCAAGACACCACTTGGTTGCTTCTAACACAAATATCTTAATAATTAATCATCTTTAATTAATCTTTGAGATTTTGTTGATGTGGTTATTATTTATGACCATATGTATGTGTGGTATAGACATCTTCATCTTAGTAAAAAACATACCAGTATCTCAGAGGAAATTGTAAAATGATCATTGAATTTCTAAATAATAAGGTTATGTTAGATGGACAAACACGTTGTATTATATGTTAAGTAGTTTACACATGATAGCATATATTACTTTTTCTTTGTTAATAAAACAGGCTGCAGGTCTTGAAATGCGACTATGGGCTACCATCAGGACAAAAGGCAGGTACTGAGAGCACTGAGCATACGCTTAGTCCTACACTCAACCTACAGCAACTCAGATCTGCTCTTATTATCATTCATTCAAGTATAAAGAAAAAAAGAAATATATATGTTTACAGACGTCATCAAGGTCATCATAAATCATTTAATGTCCTTTCTTGAACATCATTCATATGTGTTGTTTTGACCAAATATTATTTTATTTTGATTACATAATTAAAGTAAAGTAAGACTCTCAAAACATAAATTAAATGCAGTTATCATTGGGTATTCTAAGAATACAACAACACCTCTCTGATAAAAGTAAAGAAGATTGTTCTCCTGACTGCTTCCAGTGTTTATGCTGAGCTAGGCTACTTAACACACAGACATGAGATTGTACTTATACAAAGGTTTATGTCAATTGAAAGACCTTTCTATATAATGCAATACAAACTATAGCAACTTTAATGATGCTTACCCTAACCTTAACCATGAGAGCTGAATCAACGCCTCTCTGACTGTATCAACAAAAGCTGAATATAATAGGCTTCATAAATGTGGGATTTATTACTGATGCATTGGATGTAGCATGGTTTGCCTAATAAACTGGCAACTTGGTGTTTAATATGACATGACAATGTTTTCCCCTTGACACACTTTTGGCCCATGACAAGGTACATTAAAAAACGAATGGTCAGGTTTCTATAAAATTGGCTGTCATGATGGGAGACTGTTGTCACCAGAAAAACAACAGCAATGGTCATTTGGTCAAACACTTAAAACAATGTTTATATCTTCTTGTCAAGCAACCTGACACTGTTATAGTGCAAGGTCATAGTGAATGGTTGTGTCTCACTTTGACATTAAAGATCAGTGCTTGCGTCCCGTTTGCTACCGCCAGTCAACTTTGGTTTCCTTTAACCATGACCACTATTGTTCCCTAGTGTTAACCATGTAGTTTAGTTGCCTAAACTTAGCTACACCTTAACCGGGAAGGTGGTAGATCAGAATTAGGAATCATTTTTGTAATGGGCATACCTCTTTTGGAAGGCACAAATAAATAATCTCATCCTGACAATAGGACGGCTAGATCAGAAAACGCTGAAAATTGCTAGAGATATTCACAATCAAAATATAGTACAGCGATTTGTTTGATGCCATCATCAGGCCAACTTTTAAACTTTCCACAGAGGAGATAACTTTGGCTGACAGCCACAAAACCTGGTAAATTCATGTTGTTCACAGGATGAACCCTCTCAGTTTAGGACACTGTGACACCTTCAGGAAAACCTTTACATTTTTAGCTTCACTACTGGTAAGGCTTTAAGAACAGTAAAACAATATTTTTGTTCCATCTTAACACTTTCATTTTGTGGGTTATAATGGACACTACCTTCTCTAGGGTAGAGCATTAGATGGAAGAGCTGCTTTCATTTCTCGCAGTATGAACTATTAGTCACAGTTACCATTCATGGCATATTTGATTTGTTGTTAGCTTCCGTATGTGTTAACAGAGAACTTCTGGAGGCCTTTTGGTTCTTGAGATTTGAGAATTTGCGTCTTATGATCTGTCTGTGATGGGCTTCCCTGGCCAAGACCATTCCCATCATACTGGTTCTGTCTGAGCGTTGACGCTGTGGAGCAACCATCCGAGTTGCTTGCCTATGCTTAGCAGCTAGCTGGGGGAACTGCTGGGTGTATATATGGTCTGTGTACTGCAGTTCTGGAGTTATAAGTCTCTGACATTTAGTTTTGGTTTGTCTGTCTATATGTGGGTTTAGGTTGTAGCCCTGAATGACAGCTGCTCCATACTGGAACGGCTTCAGCCCAGCATCTTTTATCTGGGAGGGGTCGACTGCCCCGCCATCTTTCAGGCAGATGTTTGCTAGCTTGGCTTGTAGCTCTCTCAACTGAGCGACTTCCCTCTTCATCTGGTCTTGCCCAACCAGACTATCCACTTTGTGCCAGAAGGTGGTGTTAAAGTGCAGGTAGATCTTCCAGTCAAAAGCATTCCACCTCTTGATTTTCTCTGAAGTGTCTGGTAAAAGGTGGTGGCGAGTTCGTTCACTGCGACTGTTGAGCTTAAAGTAAACCACGTCTTCCAAGGACCAGCAGAGGGCATGCTTGAGTAAGATCATGGACTCATCAAAGTATTCAGAAATAAGAATAAGGTGGAAGTCCCGTTCAATAGCTGCAATAGCCATTCTGGCTCTATCCTCAAGGTCTTCAGCATCAGCTGCAGCGTTGTTGTCAAAGCCAAAGTCGAAAGCCAGGATATTGTGAGCGTAGTGGTTGTTGGTCACTGATGAGTTGTAGTTTCTCGAGCTGTTGTCTAGGAATTCGTTCAGGCTGTGAGTCTTGTGGAAGGCTGGGATGCTCTTGTAGTACATAAAGATGGACTCCATCATGGCCACAGGATGCCTCAGGATGGAAAAGTAGAAGGTATCCGCAGGCATTACTTTTGCCACCTGGGACATAACATAGGAAAAATTCATTTTAGATATAGCATGTTGAACAATTAAAGTTCTACATCACTGTCACTGAAATACATTTAAAAAATGAAATGACATTTTATTTTATTTTATAGGTAAGAAAAATTTAATCTAACAAAACTGGTAAATCACCTTTTGGCAAATTCTAAAGCCAGCATGGCTCCATGTGAGTAATGATCTAGCATTACTGCCAGACTGCCAGTAAGGGCAAGACCCATTTGGGCAACTAAGTGGGGTTTGTCCAGAGGTGATATTTTTAACCCATACTGATACCATATACAGTTACATACATAATACGTTACATACATAACAGCCAAGAAAGACATTTATTTCAGCTTGTATTTACTAGAACAGATTTTCAGTGTGTCAAAAGTTTAAATACACCAAGCTGACTGCCTCTTTAAACTGTATGGAAGATTCCAGAAATTGATGAATTACTTTTGGAAACTTTTGATAGACCAATTGTCATAATTAGAAGCTAATTGGGAATGCACCTGTGTTTTAATGGGGAGTATTTAAGGGCCTACACTACAACTTCATCTAGAACTCAGAAAAAGAAATGTGACCCTCCACAAGTCTGGTTCCTCCTTAGGAGTAATCTCCAAACAACTGAAGGTCCCACAAGCATCTGTGCAAAACTTGTACGCAGGTATATAAAACTTGGAACCACACAGACACTGATTCATTCAGGAAGAAGGAAAAAATTAGATCCTAGGGCTGAATGAACCTTGGCCCAAAAGGGTTAACTGAACCCCAAGACAACAACAAAGGAGCTGGTGAAGGAGTTGGAGGCACAAGGTACAAATGTATCTAAATCCACAATTAAGACAGGCCTACATCGCCAAGCCCCTACTCCAAGACATCAGCTAGAAATTTGAAGCTCATTCGAAATTGGGTCCCACAGAATAACAATCCTAAGCATACCGCCAAAGTTGTGACAAAATGACTCACAGACAACAAAGTAAAAGTATTGGAGTGGCCATCACAAAGCCCTGACCTGAATCCAAATGAGAATTTGTGGACTGAACTGAAAAGGCGTGTCTGAGTAAGGAGGCCAACCTAACTGAGTTACACTAATTTCGTCAGGGGGAATGGGCCAAAATTCCGGCAAAATATTGTGAGAAGCTTGTGTAAGCCTACCCATAGCGACTGATTCAAGTGAACCAATTAAAAGGCAATGTCACCAAATACTAACAGAGTTTATTTAAATGTTTGACCCACTGACAATCTGTGCTAGTAAATAAAATAAGTAAATAAATTTCTTTATTGGCTATTATTTTGAAATGATCTCTTATGGAAATTAGGTAGACACTCTATTGACTTAATACAAGAAATGTATGGTAACATGAAATATGTGCAGTTGTGAAAAATTGAGTTTGAATGTCTTTAGCCTAGGTGTACTTATATATGGCCTCAACTGTATATGTGGGGACCACACCATAAGTGGGGAACATATCATACATGATACTGTATATTCCCCAATTATGGTATGATGTGGTGTATGTTAGGTATATATATTTGCCTAACATACACCACACCCTGCCCCCATTGCAACCCACATTTGCAGGTCCACATGGAGCTTTTTGACCTTCATTGAGGTTGCCTAAGAGGCCAAAATGCCAGCCCATCATAGGTGTTCCACATAGACATGTTGTGGGGGCTATCACGTTCCATTTGTATTTCTACAGTATTTTAGTTTTTTATTAAATCATTATGAAATACAAGTCAACATGTACATTGGGGCCCCAGATGGGTAAGTGATGCATTGCCATTCAAGCCCCATTAGGGCAATTAAATGGGGCCTATAAAAATGTCGCATTAAGCACTCAACTAATACCATGCCTTGGCCCAAACAGTAGTCCACATTTTGTAGATGGACACAAAAAAGTCCCATTGAGCCCTGTGAATGATCACATGGGCCCCAAATATAGCCCACCTTGCTCCCATTAGCAATCCACATGTACAGGCCCATTTGGGCCCACAACAACATTGACACAGTTTTGGACCTCACTCAGGTTGCCCAAATGGGGCGCAAATGCCAACGTATCATTAACCAATTTGTTAACTGGGTGTTATTCCAGACCCACACAGTATACCCAGTTCCACCATACCCACATTTAGCCTTTAGGGGCCTTCACAATTTGCCACATTTAGCCCACATTCAGCCCATATAGAGTCTGCATGGACATGAAAACTGGGCTGTAAATTCAGCTACACAACTTGAATCATTTTCTAATGAAGCTCACCTCAGATTTTCTAAACCGCATGTGGTTGCACATGATGTGGAACTCCTTCACACTTCTGCTGCTAACACCTTCCACAAAATGTGAAGCAAAGAAGAATGGGTAAAACAACTGGCTGTGTTTGTTCAGAGGGAGGGCAAAGGTCAAGTTCCTGCTTTCACCATAGCGATACAGGATGTTTAAGATGGTGCTGCTTGCTGTTTTGTGTGTCTTGAGAAAAACAATGTGAGACTTCGGGTGGCAGGTTGCTTTAGTATGGACACTGTTGATGTGACCCTTTAAAAAACTGGATGGAGTGGGAGTGTTGACGAGCCTTTTGTCTGTGCCTGCAGTTAAACCTTTCCTAGTACTGTGGAGGAACAAAGGACCTGGAAGTCTAAGGCTCAGTTTCTTTCCGTGTTCTTGTAGAAGTTGCTTTCCAGGTGAAACTTTTCTTGCCTCCATCTGAGAGCCTGGAGCAAGGTTGACGATTTTATCCACATTTCCCGACAAAATATAATCTGGTGGCTTTCCATATCCCTCATTCTGATGATGACGATCTGCAGTTCTTTCTGTCTGTAGTGACTTCGTGTCTGGCTTTACTGCCAGTGAAGACTCAGAATGGAGGCCTTCCCAGACATTTTGCAGAGTAGGAAACAGGTGCTGTTTGTTGACAGTGAATCTCAGATGTGGGAGTCCTGTCAGCTTGTCATTCCTGGAAGAAGTCATAAACGCAGTCACTATGATGTACTATAATGTCCAGCATTGAAACATTTTACAACATAGCCTTACAGAGTGTTACAGTAATGAGGATTGGCGAAGGCATTTTGGTTTCAGTAAATGTGAATTCAATTCATGACACACAGGTGCACACAAACACATAGTCTGGGTTGCTGCAGGTATTTTTCCTGGGAATTGAGAGGAGACTTTGGCAAGAATTCCCAGGAAATACTGAGATCTCAGTTCCCAGCATTCAACCCAAGTCCTGACCCCATGGTTTAAAAACTCTGATGATATATGATAGGTGTGACATGATATTCATCTTGAATTTTATTATAATTTCAGTCAGCCAACATGTGGTAGAGATTATTAAGTGAATGGATGATATGTACAGCAGTAATGTTTGGCATCAGGGCTCTGACCTCGACACTCCCCACAAGGAAACGTCAAGCTCAGCACAGCTGTGGGGAGTGACGATACTAACTTTTCCCACGGGAAGGAAGAGTCAGAGCCTGCAGGTGGATGCAGAGTGGAGGTGGGCAGGGCAACAGTAGCAACAAGCCACATTATTGCTTTCAGGTGAGCAGCGTGGCAGCAGGTATGCAACAAAACAGTGAGCATACCACATGCCTATACCACATCAAGTTTCAAATCATATAATCATCATACTGTATGACTTTATTTTCTGGTCCAGCAATATCTCCTTTATTTCAATAATAGTAATATTTGGGATCTTTATTAAGTGTGTGACAGACTGATAGAAATAAAATTAGAACAACTGGCCCACTTTATTCTGTATGTAAAGTGACAAACATTGGTAAGAATTGAAAGAAAAAATCCATATCATCTAGTATTTAGTTTAACTTAACTTTGGTCAAAAGATTATAGTTATTGTTTGCCCAGGACAGTTCAGTGTTGGGAGTGTGACTTTACCTGGCCTGGCGGGCGACAAATGTCTGAATGGCAATACAGACCACGAGCAGGATGAGTAATATCCACAGAGAGTGACGCCTGCTGCACAGCCCTCTCCTCACACACCTGCAGGGGGCACAACACAGCACACACACACACACACACACACACACACACACACACACACACACACACACACACACACACACACACACACACACACACACACACACACTATTGAAAGCCTTCCTGGTATCAGTGAAGCCAGAGATAGCTCTGATGTTGGTTCAATGCACTTTTTGTAAGTCGCTTAAGATAAAAGCGTCAGCTAAATAAATCCACTTTAATGTAATGCATAGCTCCTTAAATAAAATATGATCTGGTGCAGTTAGTGTTGTCCAACTCCAATGATAAATATGATACAATGTGATTGATTAAAATTTTAAATGAATATTTACTATAACTATTATCTTTTCCATCCACAGCATTGTTCAGTTATAATCCAGAAACATAACAAGTTCAAGTGATTTCTTTAAGCACTGCATGTGCAATGCACATCAACATTTCTTGTTTGAACTGGACCTAAAATATTTTGGAATGAAAATCTTCCATTGGATGAAGAGATTTTGACAGCAGCTGCAGATGGATGGCAACCCTGTGCAGAGACTTGGTTCAGAATGGAGGTAATGACAGCATGAGAGAACACCAGTAACCTTTCTGCCATCACATGTCTTCCAGAGACTCACACTGCCTCTGGGTGAAACAATATATCAAACTATGAAGGAATGAATTTTCCATTTTAACAGACTCACAGAAAACCACAGTCTTTCTTCACAGTGTCTCGCCAACAAATACTCTCCTGATCACCACACTTAAAAACTCTCTGCCTCAAATAAACACATTTCTTTATATTATTGTTTATTTAATTGAACACTGTGAATTAAAATTATTCTGTTTTCTATTTTTGTATAATAATATTAACTACAGACTACAGTGTTGTTGTTCAGGATTTACTGGTAAGAAAATCACCACCATGTTACACAACTCATTCTTTTTTACTGATATTTGCACCTGAAGCAAATGGAACTAGTTCTTTATACCAACCAAAATTTAGGAGATACAGATTCATAGCTTTTATTTGCCACCTTTATCAGACACTCTGGAATGCTCTGCAGAGATTTATAGCATTATAGTCCAACACCAAGTGGGCAAAACAAGTAACTGTCCAAGGGCACCAGATCCACAGCGGCCACTGTCTTCCAATAGCCCCGGGTTCACTCAGTCAGTTGCTTTGTGGTAAATTAATTTAATGCAAATTAAAGTTTTGAAATTGAAAGTGCATACTTGACATTGGGAACCGTAGTAGTAGCTATTCTAAGACCATGTGATACGGTCTGAATGGACTTTGAGGTGAGATTGTTTTGTTAACAACTCCAAACCTTTTTTCCAAATTTTAAAATGTGCAAGGCCCCAAGTCCTGCTTGTTACCTCATCCTGAGGCCCTGTCTTGTAGAGAGGACCCCAGTAGCATAGCCAGAAGTAATACTGTGTGTGGGTTCAAAGAAAATCTCTACAATTAGGTTCTGAAACTCTATTTCTGCTTAACTTGCTTAACTTGTCATTCAGGGTTCAACTGACATTACAGGCGCAAATTAAAGTAAAAATCAAGGAGCATGCCAGAAACAACAGTATAACAGCCAACACACCTGGCAGAGCATCCACACAAACGCACCTTGTCTACAAAGGGGGTGTAGCATGAGCAGCATGTTAGCAGCAGCAGCTTTAGCGCGCCGTCGCTGTCTACACAGGATGCGTTCAGGCACAGTATTGAGTGTAGGCCAACCGCATTTTAGCAGAGCTCAGAGCCCAACACACAATCACTGTAGTTAGACGCGTAGAACGTAAGAAAATAGATTTGAAGCATAACATATGTTTTGGGTCGCTTTAAAGCATACAGCGCGAGTAAAATGTGAGCTGTTACATGACCTGTGTACACAGCTTTATTGATTCAAATAGAAGCATATCTGTTTCGTCAGACATGTGTGAGACGGACAACTGAAAAGTACGACTGAAACACCTCTTGTTATAAACTTGTCGGGTCCAAACCAACGCTGAGATAACCCTGATGACATCACTAGGGCTTTTTTCTTTTCAAATTTACACAGAGCTCTTCCAGAGCCACAGAATACAGCTGTTTTCACAGGCTGAGTAGTACTAACCGTGATGAGTAAACTGACTTTGGTGTGTAAAAATGGTTCCTTTTTAATTATAACGTTGAGCTGTTAATGAAAAACTTACAGTAGTTGCAAATGGCAGTGCACTGGTTTCCACTACATGAAACTGTTACGATGTGTGCAGGAGAGTAGAAACAGGGGGTAGGACTGCACACAGCAGGATGACTTCAGAGATTTATTGTAGAACAAGGCTTACTGGTAGGTACAGTGCTGGTTCAGGGTGACAAAAACTCAAAGGCAAAAATACCATAAAGCAAAACAGGAATAAGGCAACAACTAGGCAACAAAAAAAACAAGGATGAACTGACAAAGGACCAAAGGATCTGGTTTATGTAGCGAGCGATAAGGGAAGTGAGAACAGGTGAGCAGGTGAATGAGGAATTCTGGTGGAAAAGTCTGAGGGCATCTGGTGGGCACTTTACATGAAACACTGTGTCACCCCATAGTTTAATGAAGAATTTGACATAAAACCCTTCTTATAAAAACAATAATTACAAAATGTAATTTCCTCTATTGCCTCTCCCTCTGGTGCCATGATATATAAATACTGATTTGTTTCTTCTAATGCATATTCTGCACAATATTAATATTAATATATTGCAAAAATGTAAAAAAAAATAATAAATTAGCAAATTGATAGGGGTGTTATTTTGTATCATGTGATCTATCTATGTGATAGTAGGTGGCCAGCTTTGTGTTCACGTGGATGTTTGCCAGACCAAGATCAGGTCGAAATGTTACATTAATAATGCTGTACTGTCCAGTCACAGTTCAGTCGTACTAGAAATTATCAATTCCAGCATTTCAAATTAGTGAATTTTCTTATGGTTGTGATTGTTACCAGAAACTATAGAAAAAGGTTTACAACTTGTGTCATGACATAATTATATCTTGTAAATCCAAAGAGTATGTGTTCCTCCAGAGATATAAAGGAGACTAAGTAAAATGCAACGCTTTAGAAATTCAATATGGTCAGTAACATACAAGGTGGCTCGTGTTGCCATTTTGGGTTTGATGCACAGTACAAAGTGCAAAGTTCATGGTTCAGTTTCCCTATCCTTTAGATATGACATGCCAAATGCAAGGTGATTTGCATACGATATGGAAATGAACTGAAACCACTAGCTGCCTGCAACTTAGGAGAAACATACCATTCAGCCATACCTGCCCTGAGAACTCAACACACTGCATCTTAAGGCAACACATGCAAATAGACAAAGCACAAGCCAATTAAGAAAACATCTCCACCAATTTCAGAATACGTGCATCATTTAGAAAACGCTGAAACGCAAGTAGCACAGACGACAACGGAAACCGTTTCCAGGGGACACTAAAAAGTGATGAACAAGCCCGGACACAGCTGGGACACGCTTGTTGTCCCACCAAAAAAATGTACATTTTAGGTCATTTTCCAACACCACATATGATAGCTGACTTCAATAATTTCATGAGTCACAAACCATAGCTGTGTCTCAATTTGCGTACTTCCGTACTTACACTTGCTATTTTGAGTGCATAAGTGCGTTCACACTGACAATTATGGCTAAATGCAGTGCACTATGAATACCAGGATAATGTACTCATAACGGTCAAAAGGTTGAGCGTGGAACGCTGCACACTTCTCACCCTCAATGGTCACCGTCTTGGCTACGTAGCAGAAGGGGAGGGACCACCAACCTATGAAAATGGCAGTGAGGTTGCGATTGTTACGGTGAACACCGCACTAAAAGTAAAAGCATGTTCATTTTTATTAATTTTTAATGAAATAAAATTAAAGTCAAGTGAGCAAACAAGCTGGCAGATATTTTGGCGGGCGACAATCGCGGTCAAATGTTGGCGATAATGCTCTGCCCGGCTGCAATCTAACATTAAAAAGAAGAAGAAGTGGTCAAATGTGATCGTCATTTCCAGTTCTGTGTGCATCACTTGTGTCCTCTGGAAACTGTGTCTTCTGTTGTCGTCTGTTCTACTTGCAGCATTTCTGTATTTGGTTGTGTTTTCTGTATTTGCAGCATTTTTTTTATAAATGCTGGGCCTGAACATGTTGGTGAACATGTTTTGTCTCTTTGCATGTGTTGTCTTAAGTTGTAGTGTGTTGAGCATCTCAGGGCCACCGTGTAAACATTCAAATTGCAAAACACTATAATAATCATATAAAACTGGTCAGCAGAAATGTAAAGTATAGGACCCTATTCTGACGCTCAATCAGGGGAGGAAAAAAAAGCCACAGGTTTCCCCAGGCTACAGCAACATCTGGAGCCCTGCCTGCTCCTCCTCCAAGCCTCCCTCTGTAGCCCTCACAAACACACATGAACTTTTAACCTCTGTGTAGAAGTGTACGAGGTAGCTCCAGGTAGACAACTCTGTCTTTTTCAAGAATTCCAGGCATCTCTCTGCCAGCCGTGGGCTGCAGTTCAGTTAAATGCACAGCCAGTGTGAGGGCAGATGTGTCCTCCTAACTCACTGTGGACTGACGCAGCTTTTTATCTGTCCCTGGACAGAGATATCCTCACAGCCAGGTCACCCTGAGCAAAGAAATCACATTTATGATCTAAACTAAACACTGGGCTGTTGATATAAAGCTGCGGAGAACGTGAAACCAGCACAGTCAGCTGGATTTGGAACAGTTATTGGAACACAAAGACATTTACATAAGTAGAGCAAACCAATTCTCAAATAAAAGATGATATTTAAATAAACCAGTCTCAAATAATATCACAAGCAAATAAAGGCCGGTCGCTGTTAAAAGCCTGATAAAAAACATTGAGGGGGGTGAAATTACCTGCAATCTAATAGCTCACATGTTAAGTTCAGTGTAATGTCCATTTCCACAGCTCTAATTGCATCAGTACAAGTGACTGGAAAAAGAAATTGTAAAAGAAATCAGTTGAGATTGAATGTTCGTTCGTTCATCTCCAAATAACTGGGCAAACTCCATCTGCTGAGGAAGATTGTGCGATATGATCAAAAGCTTTAAAACAGCTACTAAATGGACATAATGAGATTGTTTGGTCAACTAATGAAAACAGTATCTATGTAAGAGAACAGAACTCAAAGCAGCAGAGTTATTATAATTCATCCTGTGAGGAATGTGAATGTCCATAACACGTGGCAATCCATCCAGGAGTTGTGAGATATTTCAGTCCAAACCAAAAATGTCAACTTCGTGGTGGTACGAGACAAAATATCAGGGGATTACCTCAGAGGGATTCATCCTCTGGGGACCATGAATATCTGGACAAAAGTTCAAGTCCAATAGCTGTTGAGCTGTTTCAGTCTGGTAGAATGACGGGCAGAACAACAACCAACACCACCATCCCTAGAGCCATGTATATGTCAACAAGTCCTCCTACCTGAACGACAGAATAGGTCGTTTGACTGTTTCATCTATATCTTGTTTTGGGAGTCACTGGCACAGTTTGGTTAGGTTTAGGCACCAAAACTATTTGGTTAGGGTTAGGAAAAGATCATGGTTTGGGTTAAAATAACTACATTAGTTACATAAGTTAAGTTGCGAATGTAAGTTAAAATAGGTCAGCGGTGACGTTTACTTTCACACAGATAGTGGCCTCCTGGGTCAAAGTGCTGTGTTGTTTGGTTCATCCACCCCGACCTCCTCCCTATGTCGACTTTGGCGCTCTTTATAGGTCGCCGTCGAACAATAAACGTAAATATGCGTCGTAATAAGCTGCTGCACAGACGACCTATAAGGTCATATTTTTGGGGAGGACAGTCTCATATGTACACAGTGTTCACTGTATTTAACAAGTCAGTCCAGGTGAGAAAATGACATTCCCTCTAGAGCTGCAGTCGATAATTGATTAGTTGATCCAAAGAAAATTAATTGCCAACTGTTTTGATAATTGATTCATTGTTTCAGTAATTTTCTAAGGAAAAATGTGAAACATTTGCTGGTTCCAGCTTCTTAAATGTGAGGATTTGCTGCTTTTCTTTGTCATTTATGACAGTAAATGAAGAGTCTTTTTGTTTTTGGACTGTTGGTCGGACAAAATATGCAATCTGAAGAAGTCACTTTGGGCTCTGGGAAATTGTGATGAGCATTTTCCACATTTTTTGATATTTTACAGACTAAATGATTAATAGATGATGAAAATAATTGTTAGTTGCAGCTCTAATTCCCTCTAACTAAAAAGAAAACATCAGTGAACTGTCCAGTCCACAGTGTCAAATTAGCAGCCAGTGTTAGATGACATGAAGGAGAGCTGAAATGTCTGTTCTGCTTTGACATGTTGCAAAACAAACTGTGTGGGTCAAGCCTGTAGCCCTGTCTGACCTTGGACTGGACTCAAAGCTACAACACCAAACCACATCCACACAACCTGGAATACTGTTACACTTATCAGATCCAACCAGCAGACTGTAATCTGATGCTGATAAGCTAACATTTCACACTGGCTGGAACCTCTGATAGGATATCAGCACAGAGCTGAGTGACGTTGGCCAGCAGATTTGGCCTTTTGATTTGGGTGCTCTTCACATAACAAAATGTATTTTAATTCTTGTTTAACCAAGAAAACTAAGAATACATCAGAGCATCTCAGCAGAAGCAGAATACATGCACATACACATGTTCACCTTACAGCTGCCTGGACTGACTGGTACTTCACTCTGACACAGTTCTTGGTTTTAGGTTTCACAGGAAATAACCCTAATTATTTTCATTAAGTTGGAATGTATCGTCAGGGGATTAAATACTTTAAAAGCCAAGACAGTCTGAGGTGACACACTGGAGCTCAGTCTGGGTTTATGTTAGAGATCTTCACAGGTCCATAATTTTGGACCCAATCCAAAATCATACACCAATCTATATAAATAGTTTTTCAGAAAAAAAAACCTCATCTGAAATGGACTGGTGGACAGTCAGACCCAACTAGACCTGGGGATAATAGATTTAAAATGCAGTTGACTCAAACAGAAAGAGAACGCCTTCAGCAGCATGATGCTCCAACTATTACTACCGAGGTATCAGACTGCATTTTATTGTGAATTTGTGGGATTTAGCAACCCAGGGTGATTTTACATTTTACAAATAAAAACTTCCACATGGTGGACATTGTATCAGCTGATTCCAGTCTTCCAACTCCTCTTTAAGAACTGCAGCTGTTAGACTGTCCACTGCCTTGCTGTGTTTGCTGGTTGGTATCTTGTGTTACACTGTTTTTGTTTTTGTGTACTGTACTATATGGTTCTCTGCAGTTTGCACTAAACTGTTTGCACTGTCTACCTCTGTGTTGCACTGTCTGTCCATTATGGCACTGTCTCCACTCAGATGGTGCACATTGTATATTACTGTGTATATAGTTTTATTTATATTGTATTTTATTGGCTGCTGTAACAAAGAAATTTCCCCCCCTGGTGGATCAATAAAGTAGCTATCTATCTATCTATCTATCTATCTATCTATCTATCTATCTATCTATCTATCTATCTATGGAGCAGTTTTAAACTGTTGATCAGTCGCACTCTTTATACAGAGAGCGAGTTCAGTTTGACCGACAGTAGTAGGAGTGAACTGAGGCTGTTGGCTACTCTTACAGCGTAACTGAGGCTATAGCGGAACATTTGAGCGGGCTCTCCGTCACACCGGGGAGGATGGTTTTTACTAGGAAATGATAACTTGAGCTATTCTGTATCTGCCATACGGACTAATGTAGCCTACTGAGGCAGTAACACGAGTGGTAGGTTAGAGACCAGCGGCAGAGTATACAGAACATGAGTGGACTTACGAGGTTACAGAGCTCAGAGGCTGGTCTCTGATCCATCTCCTCGGTGGGGACAGCATCTCCCCGAAACCCCCGATGAACTCCCGCTCCGACTGTCTCCACGATCCCAGTCCTGTCTGCCGTCCTCTCTCTCTCTCTCTCTCTCTCTCTCTCAGTGCATGTCTAGCTCTCTCGACTTCGACTCCTCCTGCTGAACCGTCATCACTTTCACGTTCACAGAGGTCGAGAGACGTTAGGCATGAGTATGGAGAGAGAGAGAGAGAGATGAAATTCTGTCGAATTCAAGTTTGCTTTATTGACATCACCATCATTTAACACCAAACTTCCAAAGCAAGTGTTACAATGTTACAGTGCAACAGTTCAGAATGTAAGAAACAATAGAGAACACATATTATATTTTACACAAATTATTATGGTAATTATACCATACAGTGTCTGTACATTCCTACTCGTCATATCCTAGAAGGACATATGGAATTGGTTGTAATGGTAATGTGAGAGAGCCACAGGAGATGACATAACCAAAGGAGCTCAGTAGTGTCATGCACTGAGGTTTCCCCTCGGTCTGTGACATGCTCTGACAGATTCTGCTGCTTCCATTTCAGTGTCAGTTTTTCCCCAACTTATCAATGGATTTTGTTTTGGTCTGAGGGAGTCTAATTTGTGGTGTTTTATTGTGGTAAACAACTTGGTTCTTGTGTCTTTCTACAGGCTGCAGAGTAGCAAGAAGTGTTGCTCAATCTCTATCTCTTGTTGTTGGCAGATCTGACTTCTGACTTTGTCTGTGTCCAGCTGTGGTCAGTCACTCAGTCTGTATTTGGCTTAACTGTGGACTTGTGAAACGGCATCAGTCAAGGTTCAAGTACTGTCCCAATACAAAGTGCACATTCAGGCAGTCCAAGTGCCCAGAAGTGTTGCAGCTCCACCCGTTTTAACAAGCAATCAACCAGCAGGGATGGTGAAGGATATGAGCTGTTATAATTTGTGTTCTACAACTGTTATTGTTTTGACATGTTTTTGGACAAAACTGTTTTAACTGTGGATTTTTAATGCGTGGTTGATTTATCAAAATAATGCCTACTCTGCTCTGATGTTTTCAAAGATGTGAGGACCTGCTAGCCGGGTGAGACTAATCTCTCCAGAAGACCTGCCCGCTAAAGATCTCACCACATTTCAATAAAAAATAACAATATAAATGAAAGCAAACAGACGTGGTGTGATGTGTGATATTAAATTTGGTTTTGTTGTAAATATAGATCAAAGTACAGGTATGTTGACCACATCTCACGGCCGATGGTGTTAAAAGTTCTGAAAAACGCACTCACTTGATCCAAAGTGTTCAAACCTATCACTCAAACTTCATTAGTGGATGGAGTCCTTAGTCATGTTCTTTCTAAGAGTTAGATATAATGCAGCTACATTTGTAAAGTTAGCATTTCTGCTAAACATGATTGGTGATGTGAAGGGCCGCGGCTCAGTCTGTAAAGCCTTTCTGACAGGTTGGTACAGTGTAGGGAGGCAGGAGGAGAAACTTAATTTCCAGTTCTATTTCAGATGAATTTAATTCTTCTCTGGGTTTCCATTCCTTGCCATGGCAACCTTTTTGAATTAGTAGTTTGTGCACTCTGTACCTGTACATTGTCAATGTGCATCAGTTTTTTAGATCAACAACAGAGGGAATAATCTGGATTCAGTAATTAATTTTTTTTTTTCAATTCTTGGTATATAGATTTTTTCTCTGCTCTGCTGTCATTGGATGTCTTACAGAAAGATGATAGAGGTTGTAGTTTTTCAGCTGGGAGGTGTCTATGTCTGTCTGTGGGATAGGGTGGTCAGCCACCAGGACTCTCCAAGAATACTAAATTAGAAATGTTGGTTATTATATTAGCCTGTTGGCATTTAAGAGACTATTAAGTGTCCTGCCTTAAAAATAAAATGACTGTTGCGGTTAGTCCATAAACTGTAGCACCCTGGATGTATTTTCCAGTCTGTGGCACCCAGTGAATAAATCCTCTGCGTGATAGTCAGTGTAAGCCATTTTCAAAATAGATGTGTCCCTGTAGGCTCATTCTCCAGAAATAGCCTTTTATTTGTCGGTAGTGACTAATAACTGAATTGAGCTTCACTGAGCAATCTACTCAGCAGTCACGCATTTACTGTATGCAGACTTCCACTACTCTGACCTCTTTTACTTTCACCTGGGACACATGCAAATAGGGTACAACTGCATGATAACACTTAAGTCAAATTCAGCATATGCGAACAATCCACCTTGATTACAAGCAGTGAAGGCCAGGGACAAACTCTAAGCAGGGCAAAACTACCAAACCAGAGACTCAGTTAATGACTTACATGTAGAGTGTATTTTTTAGGCTGATCCCAGACATTTTTAGACTCTTCTTAACTTGATTACTTTAAGGCCAATAAAATAAAGGAATACACTAATCATTCACTATTTCTCTAAACAGTAAGACTTTATTTTACAAGTTCCTAATTACCTGGAAAGAATTATGTAATTTGGTACTAATTACAGGGTAAAAACAGAGACACAACATTCTGAAACAGTAAAGTCTTCTGAAAGCTGTAGCCCCTTCATGCTACACACACATAGAACATATACATGTATATACAGATTGAAATTTAGAATAAAATAAAATAAATAAAATTTACATACACATATACATATACACATAGACACCCAGAAAGTAATAATTCTGTAGTGCATTTTTTGAATTTGCATCTGGGGGAATGTAAACAGCAGCAACAAGATAGTGTTGATAATATGGTCAGCATCTTAACATAAAAAAGACTTGTCATCTGGGAAACATTGTCCATCAACTTCAACTCCGTTTGAGCACCGAGCATCATTGATGTAAACATAGAGTCCGCCTCCCCTCATCTTGTGTTCTGTCGACGCAGAACACGGTCCGCCCATCAAGTGCGGGATGTTTTGATGGAGCCAGGTCTCCGTAAGATGTGGCCACAACAGTCTCTCTTTTCCCATTGCTGAGTTAGCCTGAGTCCCATTTCATCCATTCCATTTTCCTGCGACCGGACATGTAGGCTGGCTAGTGGAGCAGCCTTAGGTCCAATCTGGGTTAGCTTATCCTGGTTCTCTTCCCTCTCTTCCGCCTGCGGCTCTTGATCGGGCTGGCTGGTCAAAATGCTGTGGGCAGTGATTGTCTCAAGGTCTGCTGCACTTAATGCAATCCATCTCAATGTGCTTCCTTTTACGATGTTGATGAGTGTTAGTCTGTTATAGGTAATATGTACTTCTGTAATAAAGGTGAATAAAATAACAAATGAAAACAAAAATGTGATGGTGATGTATATATATATTTCAATAAATGAAATATGAAAAAATACATGTAGTAGATTATTGTGGCAGGTGGCAGTCAAGTCATGACCTCTGTTTTTCTAAAAACATAGCCACAGCCCTGGCTGTGAGCACCACATATTCAATTCAATTCAGTTTTATTTATATAGCGCCATATCATAACAAAGTTATCTCAGGGCACTTTTCGAGTAGAGCAAGTCTAGACCGACTCTTTATATTTACAGAGACCCAACAGTTCCCACCATGACAAGCACTATGCGACAGTGGCAAGGAAAAACTCCCTTTATGAATGACATGACACATACTAAACTCCATTCACCTGCTTTGTACTGGAGTGGAGGCAGAAATCAAAACTATCTGCATGGAGAGCTACCACTACTGAAGCTGATGTTCTCATTGTCAAAAGGTGATCCACACCAACCGAAGCAAACCTTTCAGGAAAACAATGGTTTATTACAATTTCATTTCAGGTGGGAGACGCCTGCATGAGCTCCTGGGCTGCCTCCCTAGTGAGGAAGGACCAGATCTTCCTGATGTACCAGAGGAATCTACAAGAGCAGGCTACTGCTGTCTTCTTTGCTGAGAATTAGGCCATCATCAAAGGTCACACTAGGCTCTGGCTCTGGCACGTCTCCATCATTTCTATCACTGTAGTCACCAAAGTAATTGCTAAGATCTTGGAACATGGCAACCAACAATTGGTCCAGTTCTTAATCGTGTAAATAGTTAAACTACTTACTGTCACCGCATTCAGGCTACGTGTGCACCTGTGCAACACCTGTGCACCTTTGTGGACTGTAAGCATCTATTTATATAAACCTCTATTTACTCAGAGATGTCCCAATGAGATTAAGATGTCATTTTCAAAGGAGACCTGAGTACATATAAAATATTACAAGATATCTGGGTGCAGTTTATATGGGCTTTATCAAAGATCGCCAGCTGCTGTGAGACACAAACAACAAGATGTTCCCCCATTGTTGTTAGAAATATGTTGCTAAGTAGCTGTTACTATGTGTGACGTCGCTTATTATGGCCAAACTGATCTTACTGCAGGCAAAGTCAGGAGAAAACTGACCTGGGAGTAGATAAAATAAATGCCACATTTCAGCAGAGTGAAATTTCCCCTTGTATGTGTGTTGTCTCATGCAGTGATGTGTTTTTAAATGGCATGCGAGTTAATCGCCCTAAAAATTGTGTTCTATGTAAAAGGACCCTTATGCCCCAAAAAGTCTGAACCTCTGCGTACTTACAGCCTGTAGGCATGTTTTATTAAGTAGATTTTTATTCTAGGTTGTTCCATCAAGTTACAATCAACATTCACAGGTTTATAAATTCTCCATTCAAATCAACTTGATCCTCCTCTTGTACAATACACAGTCTTAAACAATACACCAGTGGAGTCTCAGGCCAGCGCTCACATGGTATTTGAGTCCTGGTCATAGAAAGTACCCCCTTCTGTTCAGAGCAGTGTAGCCATTTTTTGTATAAGAGATGTTTTTCTTGGTGCCAAGCCCGTCCATATAATCTGCTGTCTGTGCCTCCCTTGTGCTGCTGTAAGGGGGGGGGTAAGACTCTGAGGTTGAGGGGTGTTAAGGGGGCTTTTGGCCCACAAAAGACTCCTTTGTCTCCATGAACAGAGAGGTAAAATGAGCCTGCAGGGTGAACATGGCATTGTGTAAGTCCTGCACCCTCCCACACACACACACACACACACACACACACACACACCCTTCTCCGTCTTTGCCCAGAGAACTGTGCATAGCATTGCATACTGCCACCACCTACTTTACCGGAGGCATTGTTGCGTATATGAGTTGCGTTCTAGCGGTCCGTCAAAATAAAAGTTTTCTGCTACAATCATGTTTTTATTGGGGCGGACAAATGTGTTTTAATATTGAGGGGGACGTGTTACCACCATTTCTGATGTTTCTCAGTCTGGTGAAGACACCGCTTTAGGTTGCTTTGTTTTCACGAAAATGGAAATGAAGTGAAATCAGTGGTGGCCTTGGAAAGTGGGAAACGACATTCAACAACAATTCTTTTTGGAAAATGGTCAACAGTGATGAAAAGTACATGTGATTTGTAGTAATTGGGCTAAAACACATTTGAGGTTGGCCAACAGAGGGAGTTGGCTGTGACAGGGAGGGTGGTACACATGAGGAACAGACATGGCAACAAATTTAGGGGAAACTGGGAAAAAGGTTAGCTTAAGATTCTGTTGTCAACAAGAAATCAAGCTGAACATGAAACCTTGTCATACATCTGGAACTCCTTGCCTGCCTTCGCTCTGTCTCCAACCACTGAAACTCTAACCTGCCAGACAAACACACACTGAGAGATGGCTGTCAGAATAATGACTCACCATTTCCTGTCACGTGTGTTTCTTTTCTCCTATTACCTCTTCTTTTTAATCTTTCTCTTCACTTTTTTCTCCCTCTCTGCTCTTTTTTCAAAACTTTCTTCCTCTCTCTTCTCCTTACTCAAACCATCAGAGTGATTTTCCACTTTCCTGCATTTTCCTCTCCCTCACCAGATACTCTTTTACCACTCACACATGCAAAATGGCAATACGTCATCGGGGAGGACATATTAGCAGAAGAAAGATGCCTCCCCTACACACAAACAAACACACATGCACACACACACACAGTTTCTCCCCGTCTCAGTCTGAGAGCAGCAGATTACAAGCTCCAGCAGTCATCAGTAGAAAGGTCAGGCCTTCAGTGTGTCAGCAGAGACAGGCTGGCCTAATTCGATTCCTCCTCGTCGACTCTCAGGGATACATATTCATTATGAACTCCTCTTGTCCTCAGAGAGCCACTGAAACTCTGTCTCTCTATGTCTCACTCACTATTAAAGAGACATGGACAGAGAGATGCTGAAAAACTGGAGCTGCTCTCAATGACCAGAATAGCTTCACGAAGTGGAAAGTGGATCATTCATCTCAAGGACAAATGGGCAGAGGGACAGTGTTTGAATGGAGACACTATCTGCTTCCTTTATCGTACATTTAGATGAACTGACTGACCAACATCATCCTCCTCAGGCACTGCCACTAGCTGAGCAAACATCTTCAATTAGTAGGCCCGTCACTTCGTCCAGTCTAACATTTTGGTCCACATCAAGATATCTCTACCACACGACCTCTGAAAAACGAAACTACTGAACTTTGCTGAAAATATTCATGATCCATAGAGGATGACTCTCAAGTCTCATGACACCTGACCTTTCCTCTAGCTGTACCCTCAAGGCAAAATGTCAGCTCTTTTCTAAATCTTTAAAGTTATCCTTCAGATTTCAGTTCTAGTTGGTTTGGTGACACCTGTGGTTACTGGTGGTTGCGGCATGTGTGTTTCAATAATACAGAGTTCAGCTGGAAATGACCGGTGTATCTCCCAGTGGGGGCAGCAAACACGCCTAGAGCAGCTACTCTGTCAGAAATTCAACAGAAGGAGAGCAACAGGTGTATCTTTTTATAGTGCAGCCAAACAAACTATGTGCCGTGCAGACCCATGTCCTCCCAAAAAAAAGTGACGGCATCTATCATTTGTTCAAATGCCTAAATACAACCCATGTTTACATTTCTCTGTGAAGAACCTCTAGTGGCTGTATGAATTATGACTCTTGTCCGTCAAGAGCAAAGACAAAATGTTATAGAGCCACAAAACATTGTTGGAAGGAGGTTGATGGTGGAGGGTGGATGGAAACTGGAGATTGCTGTTTGTTTCTATTTTCAACCAACAGTCAACATTGGTGTCATCAACCATGACCATGATCATTTCCTAAACTTTACCAAGTAGTTCTTCTTTTAACCATGAGAACGAAGGTTAAGTAAGTACTTATTTTGATCAACCACAGTGTTTCCCTAAACTAAGCAGTTTTTGTGCCTAAACCTAACCTAACCTAACCAAACCTTAACAATAGCAGTGGCAGATCAGAAAATGGTCATATCATTTTTGTAACAGTGATTTGTAACAGATTTCGAAGACACTGATCAGTGATGTCATCTCCTGATCTATCTCCTGATAGGGGTGTTTTGAGATTCAAATGTAAGCAAAGTGAAACTTGGTAGCCTGAAATCGCCAGACCAGTTCACAAATGCTAATTAGTCTGGAACCTCTCAGTTCATTTTCGATTTCCAAGAGGCGTTATCAACGGGTGCAGACCAAAATGCCTCTGGACGCAACTGGATAGACCTACAACCAATCAGAGCAGCAAAACGTGTGACGTAGTGCTGAGCGAATCCTTTTGGAAGTACGGCAAACACATCTTTCATGTCAACAAAAGCTTTAAGTGCAGTTGTTTGTTCTTCTTTTAGAGAAAATATACCATCCAGTTCGTTTAATATGCGATAGCAGATCCAGAACGCTCCACATCAGCGGCAGCAATCTTGGTTGTTTACAAAAATGTCTCAAAGTATCAAACCTGCCCCATATTAGATAAATGGTTGTGATTGGCCTGAACCGGGCCAGGTCGGCTGGAAATCTGTCTGAATGGGAGGGGGACCAGACGCATCTGCCAGAGCAAATTAAACATGAGCTTGCAGAATCGTCTGGTTCGTCTGGTTCCCAGGCTAGAAACTTGGTATCTTGTAAGTTTTATAGGGCTGAAAAATTATTTGCATTATCCATTAATCTGTCGATTATTTTCTTGATTAATTGATTAAAAGTCACAAAATAGTGATGTTGTTTCTCAGAGTACACAGTGACATCTTTAGAAGCATATATCTAGTTTTGGCCGACCAACAGTCCAAAACCAAAGATATTCAGTTTACTATCATAGAAGACTGAGGAAACCACAGAATATCCATACTTGACAAACTGGAACCAGTGAATTTTTAGCGTTTTTGATCCATTATCAAAATTATTGCAGATTAAATTTTTGCCAATTGACTAATCGATTGATGATGTAATGGCACTGTTTTTGCAGGTATTTGGTCATAAACCAAAGAAATGGACAATTGGACAGGGTATCACCAAAGTTAGAAGGATTCATCCTCTGGGGAATAGTTGTTGCGACATTTCAGTTTGGATCAAGCTGGTGACGTAGACCTAGAGCCACTTGGATAGTTTAGCTGAAAATGCTGGTGTGCAGGCTTTTGCTGTGTTGTTGTGTGGAGGTTGCGATGAGGTTCATCCAGCACTGTTTAGTCCAACTCTGCCTGTAGAGAGCTCTTGTTGCTGCAGTGTATGACACTCTTCGCGCACAGCTTGAATTCATAATTTTCTGTGTTGAGAAGATTTCTGACCAGTGACCATGTGATCATCCCTTGAATTCCAAAGACAATAGGATGAATATGCTTTGTGTCAGTGTTACACTCTTGACAGCTAAAGACAGTAGAGCATTTTTAGTTAAAAATCTGGGCAAATGGAGGTGCAGACAATGTCAGCGTACAGTAATGGTCAAACTTACACACGCACACATACACACACACGCACGCACACACACACACACACACACACACATGCAGCCGAATTCCCTCACAGTGGAACTCCCCAAAATCAGACATGGCCAGGAGTAACCACAGTGAAAGGGCACCCATACCAGCTGGGATTTGTGTGTGTGTGTGTGTGTGTGTGTGTGTGTGAGAGAGAGAGAGAGAGAGAGAGAGAGAGAGAGAGACAGAGAAGCTGAGAGCCTCAGGAGTTGATTAGAGAGGAGACAATTGTATTGGAGTGGTATTTATGGGTAGCAATTCACTGGCAAGGAAAAGACCTGCAGAGGTCCAATAAAGACAAAGTCTACAGGTGAAAGAAAGAAAGAAAGAAAGAATCTTGTGAAATCCAAATAAACTCATTCTTGCTACTCAAGGAATTTATTAAAAGTAAAACAAGGATTCCAGATTCAAATGGCTATGGGAAGTAAAAAGTAGGAGTGATCTTTGGGAGTCCTAACTGCCTCAGAGTACCTTGGTAGATGAGAGTCTTGTAAAACTGTCTTGCTGGAAGGCTTAGCGGTGTAAATCACCAGTACAAGATCATGAAAACATCAAATAAACAGTACATGAGGTGGTGAGCAGAGAAATGGAGTATGTCCTTGGTGGGAGCTGGTGGTTTACAGGCTGGAGATGGTGAGGATGAGGTCAGACAGGAAGGAGAATGAAGTGATTATGACCCTGGCCTCCCTCATACTCGCCTGTCAGTTAGCACTCTCAGCTTTCCCCTGCAAACAATCAAGTTTTTATGAAGCTGAGGTAGCCTGTCATTTCCCAGAGTGCCACCTGAAATGTGACCCCACTGTTCACACATCAAACAACCCCCCAACACACACACACACTCACGCTCACAGAGTACTAGGCCAGAGGCAAGAGGGGAGTTTTTAGCACACACAACACTGAGATACAACAGTCTGTGTTAGCTTAGCAGGAAAGCTGATGTGAGCATCTACCAGAAGAATCGTGATGCTCAACCACCTAATCAGGTGAGCCAAAAGTTGCCACAGCATTTGCAGTACCAGGAGGACTAGCCAACCAATTCAGTTACGGTAATGGGAGGTGCTAGGAGCCCTCCAGCCGTACGGTGGCTCAGGAGGGACATTTTCAAAGCTGTCATTTCCTTCAGTGAATTCACAGCTGCAGGCCTGTTGAGTTTGATGACTGCTATATTTGTTTTTTATAGATGTGTGTGGAGAGCCACAGGCACAGTGCTTGCTGTTAGTGGATGTAACATCAGGGCTCACACGTTGGAATGAGGACTGTCTGACTCAACCAAATGGCCATCACTGTGGCCCAAAGTTAAGCCATCTTTTTCCTTAAAGATTTTAAGTTTTTGTTGATCACATCAGTGTTTGATTA
This sequence comes from Macquaria ambigua, assembly GCA_008360985.2. Classification (NCBI taxonomy): domain Eukaryota; kingdom Metazoa; phylum Chordata; class Actinopteri; order Centrarchiformes; family Percichthyidae; genus Macquaria; species Macquaria ambigua. The sequence goes on from VMKM01001429.1 coordinate 132,203, forward strand.
CTTTTTAAATCTACTGTACTCACTGATAGCAAAATTCTAAGCACATCATCACTTTGTGTTTAGCATTTTGAGCAAAAAAGCCATTGGGTGTGTAATAAAGTGAATTAGTGAGAATCCCAGAGAGAGAGAGACTCCCCCTCCTCTACTTCAGTTTTTCAGCCAACAGATTGGTCTAACCTTCCACTGCTGCATTCTTCTTCCTCACATTCTCAGCCATGGGCACTGATGATTCAGATGTTGGGATAGCAGCCATACACATCCCACACACTTTCAAATACAAACATATCAGGTCTGCTCTAAGCTGTAGTATTTAACCACATTCTCTCACCCACGTATGAAATAACTGGAGAGACAGAAAGAGAGAAAGAGAGACACAGAGAGAGAGAGACAAAGAGAGAATGCGTGTATTTGTTTTGGGTGTAGCTGTTAATAGTGGTGGAAAGTAAGTAAGTACAGTACTTGTGTAAATGTACTTAAGTCCTGTTTTGTCACTTTCTTAAGTACTTACATACATATAGGATTGTTTACTACTTTATATTTCTATTCCACTACCTTTCAGGGGGAAATATTGGACTTCTTACTCCACTACCTTTACTTGACAGCTAAAGATATTAGTCATTTTTCAGAATAACATTGTCTTCCAAAACTAGTTTAGTTTTTAGTTTAGTCTATTAGTTTCTAAAACAAGGTTGTGTTGATTTAAATTAAAGTACCCAACAACATAGTTTGAATGAACTTCACCTCAACAATCTTACCATTAAAATACTGCATACATGTTAATGCATCAATAATAATATTCCAATAATCTAATGTAAAACTCAGAACTTTTTGGTCTAGACCTGCTATGATTTGGCACTATATAAATAAAACTGAACTGAATTGAAATGAGTTGAAAGGAGTCATTCTGCATATTGAGTACTTTAGATACTTAAATTGTTGGTCCCAACTCCTGAGGAAAATATCTGTCTCTTTAGCTGCTAAATGATCCACTATGTTCAGCAGCTAGTCTCTAACTGTATCTGTCTGCTGTTTGCTGTTGAGCAGGTGGTGGACAGTGGGTTTTTACAGCTTTGTCTCTGCTGCAGCAGAAAACAACGCTAAGAGAGCAGCAGAACAATGAGCTGAAACTCACTATAAAGCTCTGTAAAGCCGAGGGCAGCTGCCAATTCAGCTGATAATTCTCTGCATGTTCATCACTACCGTAGACCCCTTTCACATTGTCACATAGTTTTCACATTGTCATTTCATATATTGGAATTAAGTATCCATTACAGCCATTTTAATCCAGGTAGTACTAGAGCTTATTTGCTGAAAACTGATGTTGCTCATAGTGATGAACCCACAGAGACTTATCACCAACTGTTTTAACTCATTGGTTTTGGTTTTACAGCACACACTATCACATTACATATAGTAATTCCATCCAATTTTAAAGTAAAGTTTTGAATGCAGGACCTTTACTTGTAATGGAGTATTTTTACAACATGGTATCACTTTTACTTAGTACATAAATGATTGGATTACTTCTTCCACTACTGGCTGTAACTACTGTACCTGAAAGCTGCATATACTATTTTCCTTTAGTGAACCATGCTGAAATCTGGACATGTGTGGCCATTTTGGCACTTTACTGATACAGAAATAGCTTATAAATTTCAGTTTGAGGGTCACTGAAGATGCCCAAATTAACAAAGCCACTCTCTGATATGGTCTTTAGCCTTCAGAATAAATGCACATTTAATTAAAATCATTCCGCCTCCAAGAAACCAACATATGACCAAAATGTTTGGAATCAAGCAGACGGGGGTTCTTGCTGTGAGAGAGCCATGGTTCTTCCACAGGAATGAATATATAAAAAAAAAAAATGAAACATGCTGGGTTATTTGGAGTCCAACTGACATGTAAGACCTCTCTAGGCACATGGGACTCCATTGGCAGGGTTTGTGTCTCACTAGTAGGTTAATTTGCCCTCTAGATATGTTCACTGGCTCTGAGGACAACAATGTTCCAGTTGTTTCCACTTTAGTTTTTGTGTGGGCAGCCATTAACAGCACCCATTCCATCTATGACCCAGCCTGTTTTCATCAGTGTCTGTTACATGACGACAGGCTCACTGAGCCCCAGCACTCTTACCAGCAAATCAATAATGCTTTTTCAAACCCTAGAATCTGCCCAGTGCAGTTTTCCACCAATCAATGGAACTCAACTAAACTTCCACAGCATGAGCTGACACTGATGCTCAACAGCTACAAGAGTCATGCTTCAATACAGGGGCCGGATCGGCACTTCCTAACCCGGTGTCCAAGACCAGTGCGGAGTGCATTTTGGATGTGGTCAACTAGCTTCCAAAATGATTTCTATGTTCAGTTGAAGGATACAGTGATGGGTAGCAAAATGGCTCCCAATTATGCATATATAGTATGTATATATATATCCAATCGTTTTTGGGTTTTTTTTCTACAATATTATTGAAGAAACTAGTGGGTTTTCATCAATATTTAAATTATTATGTTCATTTACACAGTACTCAGAGGTATGATTGACCAGTGTCCTTGTGAAAATACCATTCTGAGAGGAGATTTTAGTTTTTTTCTTAAAGAATCTAGCCAGTAGTCAGTTGTATCGTATTCGGATGATATGCAGCGAAGACGCAACTTATTCAGCACAAGCCACAGACCTATTGGATAGATTTCTTAGTTGGAGGTATAAAAAGGAGTTGATCAAGCGACCCAAGAAGAAATTCTCCAGTCCAACAAACGTTGTACCCCAGTGAGTGTTCACCATTGTTCTCAGTATTCAAAAAGAGAATTCAATTGAAAATTGTTTGGATTGATCTGACATGCATTCAGCTGGCAAACTTTCCCTCCATGTTCTTCCAGACAGTAATTACAATTGCAGAGATTGTGTCAAATGATCAAGGCCCATCCTACATCCAGGACATGGTCAAACCATACACCTCAGCCAGTCCACTATGCTCTGCTACTGCCAATCAGCTTGCTACTCCCTCACTATCAGGGTAGCCCAGCTACCGCTTGTAAGGGCAAAATGTCCTATTACCAGATATGTATTCAAGTAATGACCTGTTTTCTTTAACCAGCACTCTGTGTACTTTGGTATTTTCTGTCTTGGGTCTCTTCTGACGTAAAGTACATTGATATCCTGTTTTGGTTTGGTTTCTGAAGGACAACTTGTTTGCTGCGAGGGCTGATAGGAGAACAGTCTTCCCTGTGTACTGATACTTGGATATGACTCTTGTTAGCTCGAGACAGAGATGATGTAGGCCAGGGTTCCTTCTGATATCCTTCCCTTGCTCTCTGTATGTTATGTGAGATTATAAATATGGGACTGTATCTGCACCTCGGGGTCAGACTCCTCATACACACCTCTGTGTGTGAGCTCTGACCTTTCAGCTGAAATAGAATGACTCTGTGTGCACCCGCTCTCTCTTTTGGTTTACTCTTTCTGTTTACTCTTTATTTGTTTACCTTTTATTTGTTTGCTTAATTAAATATACAAAAGACAACTGTTTGTTGGATCATCATTTTATTTGTTCACTTCTCCACAAAGAAATACCAAATTTCCACCACACTGCTCAACAAAATCACGACTGTTTGCGGTCCTGGCTCCACAATGGTGGAACGAACTCCCCATTGACACCAGGAAAGCAGAAACTCTACACATCTTCCATGACAGACCTGAAACTCATCTGTTCAGACTGCACCTTGGCCCATAAAAAAACAAAACAAATTTTCTATCTCTTATTGTTTCTAAACGTTGCACTTCAGTTCAGCATATTTGATGAAGGTGATGTACTTGCATGATTCTTGCAATTTCAGGGTTGTATCCACATGGTTGAATGCACTTATTGTAAGTTGCTTTGGATAAAAGCATCAGCTAAATAAGTGGTATGTACATTCACTTAGCCATCCACACACTGGTCCTGATATATCCATACAGTGCCATTACTTGTAGCATCATGCATGTAAATGACTCTTAGGAATGTCTATTATAAGGTAACCACTTCCTGTAAGCCTTTATTTTATTAACGCCCTTTTTAATATTATGGGGCATTTATTTTGGCGCCCTCTACCAGAAGTATAGGATCTCGCTAAGGAAAGTTAGTTCAAGAGCGCGAGGACAGAATGAAGGAAAGTAAAGAAAGTCAAAAGTGTTGTGTTATGTACTGTGTTGTTGCTTTTCTATACTGTATGTTGCAAATAGCAGAATCCCTGTAAGGTTTTGAGGAAGATTTATTTTTAATGTGAACTGTGAGAGAGAGAGAAAGATGGCAAACACGTTGACTACACACTTCTAATATCTAGGCAGTGCAAATGAAACACCAGACCACACGGATGAGATAAGCACAGACTGGAGGAGGAGAGGAGGCTAAGAAGGGAAGAGAGAGTGACAAGATGAGAGGGAGACAGAAGTGGAGGAGAGAGTGACATCACTGCGGCATCATGGGTGAAAGCTGCGAACTCAGTCATCACCTGGAGTCATACTGAGGGAGCGGGGAGGAGAGGCTGCAAAATAAACACATGGAGGCAATGCAGGAGGCAAACCCCCAGAACCTAGTTTTAGTATCAAAGTTTCACAATCACTGTTGGGATCTGTAATAACTACTGATAATGAAAGAAAGATTAAAAACTACAGGGGTGGAAAAATCAAGGGAAACAAAGGACAAAATGACAATGAACAAAATAATATATAAATAGACAGACAAACACGAAAGGCATAATAATGAGTCAAAAATAGAAATGAAGAACCAAAACTGGACATGACAGATCCCGGTATTTCACCAAAGAAATTATGCATTAAGTTCTGTACAAAAGAAAGCACCGTTTATTTAGAGCACACATTAACATTTTATAACGCCAAATATTCAGAGTATGTGAATGACATGAGAGCAAAATCTTATCAGTTTAGCCAAATGAAACACATGAGCTCAGACAGAGTCTCTACTTTGTTTCTGTGATGACAGAAATAGAGCATGTCAGTGAACATGGGCGGGTGACTTCTGGACCATGTCTCTAGACTTATGGTGTGACATGAGAGCTTTAGAGAATGAACTGTGTCTTTTGTTGCTGTAATGTCATGTGTATAGTAGCAGCACTGCAGAAATCCCACAGCCCTGCCGCCCCGTGTCTGCATCAGTGCTGCAGGGTCTGCTGAATATTGACGCTTGGGGGAGAACAAAAGACAACACAGCAGTTGTGCGCAGTAAGCATATGAAATGTGTGATTTCTGCAATAGTTATGCGGATGTACATGCAGTTTAAGTGTCTGTATACTCACATTGAACTTGTATATGTGTGTGCATGCTGGTAAACATGTCTTGACAGATGGGATGAGACAGTACAGCTGTTCTTACCCTGAGTGAATGGGGCTGGACACAGTGTTGTGGCTGTGGTCCACGGTGTCCGGAGTCCAGCTGTAGCGCCGCATACACTCCGAGCTGTAGTCTCTGGTCACAGCCAGGTGCTGAGAGAAGAGGATCCAAAGACAGAGGTGAAGAGAGGAGGAAGAAGAGATGTGGACTTTTATCAGCACTCCCAGGTCCTTGGGCTGGGGTGGAGGACTTGCAGTGGTTTTCAGGAACTGCTTCCCAAGTGAGCACTGGGGTTTTCTCCTTGTTTGAACTGCAGGTGACCAAAGTTGGTCGTTTAAATTTGTTTTATTGTATTTTAATTTACCGACCCCATGGTTCTAATAGTTCTTTTATGTCTGAATTCAGTGATTTTTTATCATCCATCATTAGCTTGGACAGAGTTATTATGATTTTAATATTCACATTGATGATGTTTCTTGCTGCTGATTTTCTTAATGTCACTGAGTCCTTTAATTTTATTCAACACGTGTCTGGTCCCACACACATTAGGGGTCATACCTTGGACCTTGTTTTTACACTTGGTTTAAATATTGATTCAGTTTGCTCCAAGGAGCTGCATGTTACCGACTGTGAATGTGTCTTATTCAACCTGTCTTTTAATGCTCTGCCCAGTAAACATGTAAATAGCTGAGAGGTGATTTAAGCTGGCATCTTAAATCACCTCTCAGCTGAGAAGTTTTCTGCAGCTTTTGACCAGAGTGCAGTGTTATCTTCTCACACTGATGTTGCTAGTCTTGTCCACTCTTTTAATACACATTGCTCCACCGTTTTGGATAAAGTGGCACCTAGTAAAATGAGACTTGTTCACTCCGTCAACTCATCCCCCTGGTTAAATGACACTATTCGTTGTTTCCGGTGTAAATGTCGGAGGGTAGAGCGACTATGGAAATCCACCAAGCACCATGTTCACCGTCTCTATTACAAAGACCTTATAACAGAGTATAACAATATAGTTGTCGATGCAAGGGCTTATTACTTCGCTAACCTAATTTCTTCGAGTAAACGCAACCCTAAAGTCCTGTTTGACACCATTAATAACATTGTCCTGCACCTCCCAATGTGCCTGTTTTTTCAAATAAGGACTGCAGTAACTTTTTCACTTTCTTTGTGGATAAGATTAGAAATGTCAGGGCTAGCATCGCCCCTACTTCTATTCCCTTTTCTACTGATCCAACTCAGCCATCAATTTTGGACTGTTTCTATCCTATTTCCCTGCAAAACCTCATTGATCTGGTGGGCAGTATGAAACCTTCCTCAAGCCCCGTAGATATTTTACCTACTTCGATTCTTAAAAATGTAATTGGGTCTATTGGTCCATGCCTGGTCTCCATTATAAACAGCTCCCTGCAATCTGGTTGTGTCCCAGCTTATTTTAAACATGCAGTTGTTCAGCCTCTTCTGAAAATAAAAAACCTTGATCTACCCCTTCCCAAAAACTACAGACCTATATCTAAGCTGCCCTTTATCTCAAAGATATTAGAGAAAGTTGTTGCCAATCAGCTCACCGCTGTTTTGACTGCACACAACATTTTAGATAAATTCCAATCTGGTTTCCGTCAGAAGCATTCCACTGAGACAACTCTTCTCAGAGTCTCCAATGACATAATGATGTCTTCTGATGTGGGTGAATGCTCTGTTTTGGTGTTACTGGATCTAAGCGCAGCTTTTGATACTGTAGATCACAGCATCCTGACTGAAAGGCTTAGGCCATGGGTGGGTGTCTCTGGGAGCGCCCTGGACTGGTTCTCCTCCTATCTCTCGGACAGGAGTTTTTCTGTGTCGCTTGGTCCCTACTTGTCTGAAACTGCTGCTCTTTCCTGTGGCGTGCCTCAGGGCTCTATCTTGGGTCCTATTTTATTTGCTTTATACATGCTTCCCTTGGGTCATATTATGTCTCTTTTAAACCTGATGACACTGACAAACCAACTGTTTTGCATGATTGTCTGACTGCCATTAAGGACTGGATGGCTAACAATTTTTTACAGCTGAACTCTGTTGTATCTCAAGCTGAGCTAGAGATGATCATTCACGCTTTTATATGATCCCGGCTAGACTACTGCATTTCTATCTTCACCTGCCTCAGCAAGTCATCTCTGGACTGTCTACAAGTGGTCCAGAATGCTGCTGCAAGGCTGTTGACCAGGTCCAGCAGGACAACTCATATCACACCAATTTTATCTTCCTTACACTGGCTTCCCATCAAGTTCTGTATTCATTTTAAGGTTCTTGTTTTCACGTATAGAGCCCTGCATGGTCAGGCACCAGTGTACATCTCTGATCTGCTCCATCCTTACACCACCAGTAGGTCACTGTAGTTGATCATGAGCGTATTGTTCATTGAACTACTCTTTTGATATGAACTAGTAGTAACGAATCGTCTCAGAAAGTCATTCATTCACTTTGGCCAGGCTCAGGATTGGACAGAAATGAGTAGTTCACCACTCGACTGGGTCTTGGTCTTCAAGTCTTTCATTCATTTTACACGACAGCTACACAGAAATCACTAGGTCACTGAGGTCTTCTGACAAGGGCTTACTGGTTGTACCTTGTGCCCGACTGAAAAGAAAAGGTGATCGTACCTTTGAAGTGGTGGCTCTGACAATGTGGAACGCCCTTCCTATAGACATACAATCTGCGGTCTCTGTTGGCGCCTTTAAAAAGCAGCTGAAGACTTATTTATTTAAACTGGCCTTTGTCTAGCCTCATGCTGTACGATGTTTGTCATTTTTGTGTGTTTTTAAGGTCTGGTGTTGCTTATGTTTTACTGCCTGTTTCTTTTTACTGTTTTTATGGTCTTATTTTTAACACTTGTACTTTTGTGAAGCACTTTGTGATCTTGCTCTGTGAAAGGTGCTATACGAAATAAACGTTACTTACTTATTTACTTGTGATGCTGCCCATATTCCTGATGAAGGTCAGACAGACCAAAACATTGTAATAAATGTTTCAGCAGTAAGTGAGACAGTGTGCGGGAGGTGTTTTCATTGTTTTCAAGTTGCGCCTTTCTCCGACGCACCTGTCGTACATTCAGGTGTGCAGAGATTTCTTTCTATAACCTCAGTCATTGAAATGGCAGCTCAGGTACCTTTATAGTCTCATGACTCCCCCAGCCCCTCTTTTGATCTCTGTTGGTTAGTTGGGAATTGATTGGCTTTAATTAGTTTATGTTGAGGTTGTTTTGTGACATTGCAGGTGCTTGTGCTTGCATGTGCAGATCTCGCAACAGTGTCAAGGCATGCTATGACCTCTGTTACTTATGTACACCATATATGATCATGCCTATGCTGTTTTACTCTTTCACTGTTTTGCGATTCCCCCATGACACTTCAAATACAAACAGGTGCCTGTCTCGACAGAAACCTGGGCAAATGTGGTGGGAACGCAGACAGTTCTTGTGACAGTGTCAAGGTAGACTGAGGTTATGGCAGCAAGACTTGCTGTCCACAGGAGGTTATTGATCTGGTCTTCCAAGATGGACTAGGTTGCAATAAGCAATTCTATTTTTGTTCGTTAATTTTGTTTGTTGGTTAAATGTTAGTTAATGTTGAATTAATAGTTAATAGTTATAATTAGATATTAGTTATGAGGACAGTGTTAGATGGTTGTAATGGTTATACATGGTTATATAATAAACACTCTCCCTGCTCTCTGAAACATTAATTAAGGATTAATCAGCCATTATTTATTAATGTCAGATAGGCTATTTAAACATTCCAAATAGATGTGTGGTTTAAAATTTGGTATAGATACTTGTTATGAGGGGATTCAATTTTGACCCGGCCCAAGAAGGTATAGAACATGAACAGTATGTAAGGGTTAATACTTTATCTTCCATTGGTCTTAATGAGGATTTTGATATAAAGCCTCCTGAAAGCCATTCTCACTAACTTATTTATTAGATTTGTTAGAATGTTTAATAAGTGTAGGATCCAGTGATTTTGGAGCTTGACCCATACCAAAGGTCATCAAAGGTGATACCATTGACCATCACATTCTATTACAGAGACTAGAACATTTAATTGGCATTAAAGGCACCGCACTAAG